>JWJB01010337.1:0-34473 GCA_000812895.1 Rutstroemia sydowiana
AAAAAAAAAAATAAGAAAAAAAAAAGATCTTTTTTCTATTACAATAGAAACAATGGGTATGTCCCCCCCAAAGTACTTCTTTTTCCCCTCCATTCCTGATTAGGTTGAATTACTTATTCTTCCTTATTCACTTTTGTATCCTCATCCTTTTCACGCCATTGACTTTGGATTTTCCCTCAACTTTTACCTCAGCCTTTACACAAAAACCATCTACTTCTCACCCTCACCCTCTTCCTTTCCCTTACCCCCCCACCACCACTTCAATATTCAAATACATATTAAGAGAATCAATTTATTAACCATCTTTGAACGATCTAGCCGACGACTCTTATCGACCACAAGTATGTTTACGATTTCTTCAATTCTCCTACTACTTAATACTATTCCAAATGTCATATTGCGCAAAGCTCGGTATCAGCAATTGAGGCAGATTTGAGAGCCTGTCGGCTTATTCCATCTTATACCCACGCGCAAACTCTAGTCGTAAGCTTCCGATGATCGCAGCGCGCCAGTGCGCTTCTGTTGGAGCCTATCCTAATTGATGGCGTAAGAACCTTGATGGTTCAACCCTACAAATTTTCTCGCACAATACAAATTTATTGATAATCCCTTGTCTTACCTGTCTACCTAATGGTTAAAGAAGCTTACAAATCACAGAGAGAGAGATCTCGTTCACCTCGTCGACAACGTTCTCGGAGTCCCGGTCGCACTCAACGACGTCGCTCATATTCCCCTCGCAGTCGCTCTCGTAGCCGTGACGAGCATCGCAGAAACGATCGCAGATCTCGCTCGCCAATGTCGGGTGCCCCAGGTGCAGGTGGTTCTGGAGGTTCAGCTTACGGTGGTCAACCACATAGGACATACGAAGAAAGAGCTGCTGCTAGAGAGCAAATGATGAGCAGTCTACGAGAATCATCGCAACAAGACCGTCGTGTCTACGTCGGCAATCTATCATACGATGTTAAGTGGCATCACCTCAAAGACTTTATGAGATCTGGTCAGTGTTCGATATTGGGGGTTGGAGTTGGAGATATGGGCTAACTAGGGGTTCGGTTTCTTTAGCTGGAGAGGTACTCTTTGCTGATGTGTTGTTGCTTCCAAATGGAATGTCGAAGGTGGGCGCCTATACGTAGTGGCTTTGAATCTTTTCTTTTTCTCTTGGATTTTGAAGGAATGTTGGATTGACGGATGGGACGTTGTTCCGCGGGTTATGTAGGGATGCGGGTAAGTCACAGCCTCGTTTGGAATGGAGTTTCGAAAGCTAACAAAAATTATAGCATTGTAGAATATGCCACGAGGGAGCAAGCTCAACAAGCAGTCAATACTCTCAGCAATCAAAACCTCATGGGACGACTCGTTTATGTTCGAGAGGTGAGCAACTTCGATACTATCCATGAATGATGGGGAAGTTATTAATATTTGCGACTAGGACCGTGAGGCCGAACCTCGATTCACCGGTACTCCATCGGGAGGCCGTGGCGGTTATGAAGGCCCACCAGCCCGCGGCGGTTTCGGTGGTGGCTTCGGCGGCGGTGGTGGTATGGCCGCTGGTGGAGGACGTCAACTTTACGTCTCCAACGTTTGTCCCCATTCTTTTCTTTCCTTTGTAAACTCGTGGTATCTGGAATGTTGACTTTAGATGTGTTAGCTCCCTTACACCGTCGGATGGCAGGATCTGAAGGATTTGTTCCGTGGTGCTGGTAGGTTTCCCGTTGCTAACGCAGAAATTTGATGAATATTGATGAATTATTTTCCAGCCCGAAATGGTGCGGTAGTTCGCGCCGATGTCCACGTTGGCCCCGATGGCCGTCCAAAAGGCTCTGGAATAGTTGCTTTCGAATCCCCAGATGATGCTCGAGCTGCCATTCAACAGTTCAATGGTTATGATTGGCAAGGTCGCCCCCTTGAAGTGCGTGAAGATCGATTCGCCGGTTCAACTGGTGGAGGTGGATTTGGCGGTGGCCGTGGCGGAGGTGGTTTCGGTGCCCGAGGTGGAGGTGGATTTGGTGGCGGCTTTGGCGGTGGTCGTGGAGGTGGATTCGGTGGACGTGGTGGCTTTGGCGGTGGATTTGGCGGCCGTGGCGGATTTGGCGGCGGTGGTGGTGGATATGCTGGAGGTGCTCCTGGTTTTGATGGTGGTGCTGGAGCTCCGGCTGCTGCCCCCAACCCATTCACTGACTACGCTACTTCTGGTACCGACAGAAGCGAGATTATCTATGTCCGCAATGTGAGTATTTCAGATATCTGTGACATTGCATGAACTAACGAACAACAGCTTCCATGGTCTACAAGCAACGAGGATCTAGTTGAATTATTCACAACTATTGGCAAGGTTGAGCAAGCCGAGATCCAATATGAGCCCAATGGACGTTCCCGAGGAACTGGTGTTGTTCGATTCGATTCCGCTGATTCCGCCGATACCGCCATCGAGAAATTTTCCGGTTATCAATACGGAGGACGCCCTCTTGGCTTGAGCTTTGTCAAATACCAAACTCCAGGTGGTGGCGATGCCATGGATACTGAAGTTACTCACCTCACCCAGGATCAAATTATGTAAACCTTCAGCGTCTACATACATCTATTTCGGATACTGGATTCTTTTCAACACTTTCATCTTTGTTACAACATGCGATTTTGCATTTATGGGGCCCTTTTTTTCCTTGTGTGTAATCAAAATATCGCCTCCAAAAGTCATCAAGGTTTGAGAGTTAACGAAAAAATGGATGTCGTTCGTCTATTACGAAGCTATTCTACTCTCTCTTGAACACGGAGGACAAATCAATGCAGTCTATTTACTTTTTTTTGCTTTTTACGGAAAAGTTCTCATCCAGAATGGTCATAATATCAAGCACACAATGGCATTAGAAACCTTTTATGCGTAGCCAATATAATCTGGTGTTGAGATCCTGCTTCTTTGCACGTGTGTGTTTAAAATATGATGATCTGATGAGCCAGTCAGGACCTATTCCAGTCAGGATATCCTCTGAGTGAACTTTTGAAAAATTGCTAATTATTACTGCATACTGATTTCGACTTAGATTTGAGTCGAGGTACAATGAATGTACTCAGATTGTGTATGATCACATATTTGAGGGTCCATTGTGAATCATGAACCATCTTCTACATCGTATTTCAGTATTCACTCGGTCCAAAGGTGACTTCTGTTCTGGCTCATAGCTTATATTAAAACTACTAACCTCCCTCCCTCTCCCGCAATTTCCCTTCTCCTTTTTTAAACATACCTTTATCTATTCATACTATACAACTATTCTCTCGGCTGACAACTTAGTCTATTTTACAACTTCAACCATAATATCAATACTACTACGAACGACCAACTTATATAAAGTACTTTTACACATCACGTACGGCCTATATTATTCTAATTTACCAACGCAGACCATGTGCATAGTACTACCTTACTGGTGCGCTCACTGTACCGACGGTTACTTCTTATCATGGGAGTTGAACTTCTGTTCTCGCGGAAGGCGAAATCTTAATAAGTGCCCTCGGTGGAAATGTAAGGTCCTTGACTATAGCGAAAACCCAAAAATACTTTGTGAGAGCTGTGATCAAACTCTCCCCGAACATGAGAAGCCACCGCCTGTTGATATGAGAGCCCTTCTTCTTTCCAAACTCAAAATCGGCACTGCAGGGCCAGTCGCATTGGGAAGAGGAAAGACAGTAACCAAAGAGACGGGTCCTGCAGGCGGGATCAAGAAAACTATCCGGTTTGCACCAAACACCAATTTCGACTCGCCAAGGCTTGGAAGAGGTCGTCCTCCAAAGAAGGGCAATTCCAATAATCAACTTACCTTCCTTCCGGAGTCGGAAGAATTGCGTAAGGCAGACAAGATTTACCTAGCTCCACCTGGACTGTCTGAAAACCCCCCATCTGATGCCGCTGCTGGCAATGATTTTAGTGGGGAATTAGCGATGGATTATGGTACGGGGGCTGGTACTGGTACTGGTACTGGAGTATTTGGAAATGGAAATACACAGTGTTTGAATCCACTGGCAGTCAATACTTTACCGGCATCCTGGTCGAACCAATCATATCTTCTAAATTACAATGGATATGGAACAACATTCGCGAATTCAACAGTGAATTCGAATCAGAATCACCTTATCGATCCTTCGCTACAGTTACCGGATTACCAAAATATGAATATGTTTCCCATGTTGAGGGATATGAATAGCAATCTCCTTATCGATCCCTCGCTAGCGGATTATGAAAACAGGAATATGTTTCCCACGCTTCCCACGTTGGGGAACTTGAATATGGGGGGTGGTGAATCAGAAATTCTAAATCAAAATCAGAATGTCTCTGAACTCGATACAGCTAGATTTCAAATCCCAAATTTGGATGGGGTTTCCGATGTAAGTTTTCGAATTCTATCCTCATCCCTAAGTCTTGATCTTAATTTGATAGATTGATGTTGATTATTGATTGACTGACTTGACTTTGTGTGTTCGTATAGGAATATAGATATGAGGATCTTCCGCCCGTGCCCGATAATTGCATGAGTGCTGGTAATGGTAACGGTATTGGTATTGGTAATGGTTGGGAGTGGGATTATAGCCTGATGAATTTGCCACCTTTGCCGGCGCCGGCTTATGGTATGGATGTGGGGATCATGCAACAACAGCAACATCAACAGCAGCAGCATCAAGCTGGACACCAATATAATACGGAGTCAGGAATGACACAACTGCAGCAAAATCAGCAAGCTCAGTATCAATATGATACCATTGCACCCGAACTTTTACTTCAAACACCTTTGCCAGCTATTCCGATTCCGACTCCTTCTCAAATGGAAAGCTTGTCTACAGAAGCAGAAGCGCTAACTCATGGTGTTGGTGTTGATTCTTCTGAAGCTACGGAAGATAGGACTCCATCGGAATCTGCATCTTTGCCCACGGTGTCTCGACTGGAGCTCTATGGTACTACTGCACAATCGCTTACACTGCCGGCTCCTTGTACGCCGGCGGCGGGTGCTGGTGATCATTACTCTCCATTTCCATCTCTATTCGACGATAGTAACCATCCATCCCCATCTCTATTCGACAATAGTAACCATCTATCTCCATCTCCATTCGACTCGATTAATTAAAGTCAATGTTTCTTGACTACCGAGTATGCCGAATGTTATATCACCATCTATCATCCATTTCTTTCTATCTATTTTACATCTCCTTTTTCTTTAGCATGGAACTTAGTCCAATGTTCTCTAGATCTCTTTTCTTTTTTTTTTTTGGCATGGAACTTGGTCGAATACTTTCTTTTTTTACTTTCCATATTCTTATCCCTTCTTATGAAGTGCATTTCCTTGTTATTAGACTTTTGGATTTGGATTTGAATTTTCTGGGCGATATAGGTATATGAAGGTGGTGGGTTTAATGTATAGTTTACATAGAGGTCATCAGTTTTGTATGTGTTATAGGAGGTGGTGGCAGAGTAGGAATGGATTATTGGACTGGTTTGTGGATGGATAGAGAAGTGGGAAGTTGGGATTTTGTACGGAATATGGATAGATAAAGGGACTCGTCGCATGTAGGCGCAAATAGAGAGTGCATAGAGAACTGCATGTATGCCCACAAGAAAGCGGAGTTGTATAGCATTGGAGTATGCATGGTCCCGAATGGAGGGACTCGTGGTGAGTAAATGGATATTTGTTATAGAAACCTTCCTTTAAAAAGATGTGTAGAATTTGGTATCTGCTTCGTGACTACCACAAAACTCCCAGCTTCGTAGCGCGACATCTTTCACAATGCCGTGTCATGCGTTTACTAGCGCCCGCCATATACATCCTCATACTCAAAAGTCGATCCTCGTAATGTCCCAATATATTGTAGACCTGTGCGCCATGCTGTAGGCAGATCCTTCTCCATAACTGCATCCCAGACTCGCAGTGATCTCCTACTTTAAAGCCAGTTGTTCCATACACATCCACTGTATTTCGTATCCTCACAAACCCAATCATGGTTTCTTTTCCTCCACCTTCTCCCCCCCACCAGCAGCACCCATCTTCCTCCTCTTGGCCTTCAACTTTTCCTTCGCCTTACTCCTATCTCTCTTCTTCAACGCACTCATACCACCCTTACATACCTCTGCATACCGCGCAAAGAATGTCTCTAATTGATCTGGCAAAACAACGGTACTGAGCTTTGTTTTTGACTTCGCATCTTTGGTATTTGTGCCGTTGGTGGCCCGTATTAGTATTGGAAGAGGGGCGTCTGGACTAGTAGTGGAAGAAGCGGCGGTGGGGTCGTATGTCACTTTAAAAGGGTTAGCGAATTGGCTGGGAGGATGCGAAATGTTGTGAGGCACGTACAGCATTTCTGAGTTAGGAAAACAGAGCCGTGATCTTTTTGGCGGCGGGTGTCGAAGAGACTGGTCAATTTTAGGAGGAACTGGATATAGAGATTAGAGCTTTTGCAAAGGCCTATAACAGACTTGTGAAAACATGAAAATTACCTCGTCATTACTCAAATGCGACTCCATCGTGTAAATGGGCAAGGGCTGTGGTTGTAGTTCTGAATAGTACTTGGTTGAAGGTTGATTGTAGTGGGGTGGTTGAAATATGTGGGGTGCCCCGGGCTCCATAGTAAAATGCTAGTTTTATCGGCAAGGCTGAAGGACTTCCTCGGGAAAAAAAAGTTCAAATGGGAGTTCCAAAATTCAACAACTTAATTTTTTACTTCTGGAATTGCAACGCAATCTTTAATATTTAAACGATTCATACCGGAGGAAGCTATTTACCAAAGGGGCAAGAGTATCCACATATCCTCTTGCGCAATAATGGCACCAGCTTCAAAATCCAAGGCTCCAAAACTTCCAAACAGCATTCTTCAAGAACTTGGCGTTGAAGGTAAGAAGAGCGTACCACTTTGAAGGTTCTTGGCTGACTGGTGAATCACAGATGGCGGGAGCAGTGGAAGAGGCCGCAAACGTCTTGGGCGCAAAGAAATGCGCAAAGCCGAACGACAACAAAAGAAAGAGAAGAGAAGTCAAAGCAATGGGCCACCACCGCACAAAAAAATGAAGTCCACTCATATAAGTCCTAAGGACCAAGACGATGATAGTGAAGGCGACGACAGCGATGCGTTCGCCGTGGGGCCTTTACCAAATCACAAAGAATCCGATGCGCCACAACCGAAATCAATATTGAAACGGACGAAGAAGGCGGATCCGCTACCGGCGGTTGTTTCGAAAAAGACCCCAGAGGTTGCGGTCAAGAAAGTTTCAAGGGCAGTAAAAGATAAATTGGCTGAGGACGATGATGAGATCGCTGCGCTGGAGAAAAAATTAGGGTTGAAAGGGAAAAAGAGCTTACCGAAGTCTTTCAAGGACGACGGGCTAGATGAGCTTCTGGATGGGTTGGGTGGTAGCGAGGATGAAGAACTAAAGCCAAGCAAGAAAAGAAAAGCGGATGAAGACGATTGGCTTGAGCGCAAAAGATCAGAGGCACGAAAGCGTGCACGTGGCAAAGAGAGTTCGGACGAGGACGACGACGACGACGACGAAGATATGCTAGATGGAAGTGATGATGGAATGGATGGCAATGGGGCTTCTGATATGTCCCTGGACGAATCGGATCTAGACGAATACCCCAATGAAGATATTGGCGACGATTCAAACAGCGAGGAAGACGGATCTGACGCAGATGATGATTTTGAGGGGTTTGGCTCTGGTGATGAAGATGCGAAACCCAGAATCCGTGAAAATCCATACGTTGCTCCTGTCACAGCGAGTGCTGTTCCCTCTGGGAAGTATATACCACCGTCGTTGCGTAAGCCCTCATCCTCGGACTCGGAAGATTTAGTACGTTTGCGAAGGCAGGCCCAAGGTCTGGTCAACAGATTGACAGAAGCCAATTTGATTTCATTACTAGGAGATGTCGAGAAGCTATACAGAACCAATCCTCGTCAGCATATGACTTCAACACTTATCGATCTACTACTTACATCTGTTTGCGAGCCAACATCTCTCCCTGATACTCTAATTATCCTACCTGCGGGGTTCATCGCTGCTATCTACAAGATTATTGGAACAGACTTTGGTGCACAGGTTATTCAAAGAGTCGTTGAACTCTTCGATGAACACTATTCACGTATCACAGTCAATCATGACGGAGTGTCGGCAATCACATCTGAAGGCAGCAAAGAGACATCCAATTTGATAGCTTTTCTTTCTGAATTGTACAACTTCCAAGTTGTAGGAAGCAATCTTGTCTTCGACTATATTAAGCTCTTTTTAGGTAGGCTGTCTGAACTAAATGCAGAATTGCTCTTAAAGATTGTTCGAATCTCCGGGCCTCAACTACGACAGGATGATCCATCATCATTGAAAGATATCGTTACTATGCTTCGACCGGCAGTCCAACAAGCAGGCGGCGAAGACAAGCTATCGGTGAGGACAAAGTTTATGATCGAGACGATCAATGATCTCAAGAATAATAAGATGAAGACTGGAGGAGTTGCATCGGCTGTCACATCTGAACATACAATCCGAATGAAAAAGACATTAGGCTCTCTAAACAATCGAAGCTTAAAAGCTAGTGAACCTCTGCGAATTGGACTAAAGGATATTAGGGAATCGGATAAGAAGGGTAAATGGTGGCTAGTTGGTGCAAGTTGGGCTGGCAATGGGGAAGACGATGACGACAATGTCACATCGAAAGGAACGAGCACCAAAGATATTGAGACGGTGGATACTGGCACATCAGATCTTGTTCAGCTGGCCCGAGAGCAGCGTATGAACACTGATATTCGTCGGGCGGTCTTCATTACTATTATGTCAGCGTCGGATTATCAAGATGCATATCAACGACTGATGAAGCTTAAATTGAAGAAAGTCCAAGAGCTTGAAATTCCAAAGGTTCTCATTCATTGTTCGGGAGCAGAAAAGGCCTACAATCCATACTACACTCTTATAGCGAAAAGATTATGTGGCGACAGAAAACTCAAAATGGCATTTCAGTTCAGCTTATGGGATCTCTTTAAAAAGATGGGGGAAACAAACGATGATGATGACGATGACTTCGAAGAAGATGAGGAGCTGGATATGAGACATATCGTCAACTTAGCCAAGATGTTCGGGACTTTGATAGTAGAAGGTGGGCTAGGACTTAATGTTCTAAAGAATTTGAATCTAAGCTACCTACAACCTAAAACAAAGACCTTTTGCGAAGTCTTATTCATCACTATTTTACTCCAGAGTCAAAAAGGAGCGGAGTCTGGAAAGGATGGGAAGGCAGTTGAAAACGTATTCTCAAAGACGAAGGATACGCCACAGATGATCGTGGGACTGCAATACTTCCTGAAAAAGGTGGTGAGCAAGACGGATCTAGCTGGAGGTAAAGACGAGAAGAATACTATGAAATGGGCTTGCGGGGTGGCAAGAGATACACTTCAAGCTATACTTAATGTAGATACCCGTAGGGACTAAAGATGGAAATGCAACATAGTTCTAAATACTCATCTAATGTTTATAAACTCAAACACACACTAAATGAACCCTTTGCCGTCTGATAGCTCAATATTGGAAGCTTAGCAAGCACTAAGCAATTTATACTTTGTTCTAGTCCGGGTAATCGCGGTTTTGACAGTTGCTAGTTCCACGTGACTCGGGTTGTCCCGCTGATTCCGCCCGCCGGTCTCATCCAAACGGACATTGTTGCGGCGTTCAAAATCTTGTTGACCTTCACAGCAAAACTCTCATACAAAATGCTTCGTAGTTTATTAGTGCCTAGAGCGGCCGTCAGGTCTGCTTTCAGACAACAATCTTCGTATGTATTGTCGTCGAGTCTCAATTCCTAAAAGAAGTTTCGTATACTGACTTTTTCTTTTTTTCTTACTCAGCCTTCCTACTATAATCGCCCCTTCAGGAATTGCGAATCTTGCGCGACGGGGTTATGCTACTGAAGCCGGTCAGTTACATAGTTGAGATGATGTGGTCATGGCTAATATTTCAAAGAGGAAAAGGATTTGGTTATTATTGGAGGTGGTGTTGCCGGATATGTTGCCGCTATCAAAGCTGGCCAAGAGGGTCTAAAAGTATGGTTTTTTCGATTGGAATATATCTCTCGCAGAATGCTAATCGGTCCATTAGGTTACATGTATAGAAAAACGTGGCACACTCGGTGGAACATGTTTGAACGTTGGATGTATTCCTTCGAAAGCTCTTCTCAACAATTCGCATCTTTACCACCAAATCTTACATGACACCAAAGCTCGAGGTATCGAAGTTGGAGATGTCAAACTTAACTTGGAACAAATGATGAAATCAAAGGATACTGCGGTTGCCGGACTCACAAAAGGTGTCGAATTCTTGTTCAAGAAAAACAATGTGGAATACATCAAGGGCACAGCTTCATTTGCGGGCGAGCACGAAATCAAGGTCAACCTTACTGAGGGTGGTGAAACTACCGTTGTTGGCAAGAACATTCTTATCGCTACTGGAAGTGAGGCTACCCCATTCCCCGGTCTCGAAATTGACGAGAAGAGAATCATCACAAGTACTGGAGCTATTGCGTTAGAGAAGGTTCCGGAACACATGGTTGTCATCGGTGGTGGTATCATTGGTCTTGAGATGGGCTCTGTCTGGTCAAGATTAGGTGCTAAGGTTACTGTTGTTGAGTTCTTGGGTCAAATCGGTGGCCCAGGTATGGATGCCGAGATTGCAAAATCATCGCAGAAGATTCTCAAGAAACAAGGAATTGACTTCAAGCTCAACACTAAGGTTATGGGCGGTGACGCAAGCGGTGAGAAGGTTACACTCAATATCGAAGCTGCAAAGGGTGGCAAGGAAGAAACAGTAAGTCCAAATGTAGTATCGAATTTCAGGGCTATGCTTACATTTTATACAGCTCGAGGCAGATGTCGTACTTGTTGCCATTGGACGACGACCATATACCGCCGGTCTTGGATTGGAGAACCTCGGTCTCGAGACCGACGATAAGGGCAGACTAGTCATCGACTCGGAATACCGAACCAAGATCCCACATATCAGAGTTGTAGGTGACTGCACATTTGGCCCTATGTTGGCGCACAAGGCAGAGGAAGAAGCTGTTGCCGTCGTCGAATACATTAAGAAAGGATATGGTCACGTAAACTACGGTGTGATTCCATCCGTCATGTACACCCACCCGGAAGTTGCCTGGGTTGGTCAGACTGAGCAAGAGGTCAAGGCTTCTGGAGTTAAATACAAGATCGGCACATTCCCGTTCTCCGCAAACTCAAGAGCAAAGACCAACTTAGATACTGAGGGTATGGTTAAAATGATTGCCGACGCCGAGACTGACAGAATCCTCGGTGTTCACATCATTGGACCAAATGCTGGAGAGATGATTGCAGAAGGTACATTGGCTATTGAATACGGAGCATCAAGTGAAGATATTGCTAGAACATGCCATGCACACCCAACGTTGGCAGAAGCATTCAAGGAAGCAGCCATGGCTACCTACGGAAAGGCAATTCATTACTAGGGAAATTTTGGAGATGGGTGTGTGAACGGTGGACGGTTATGATGGAGCATGAGAATAAGCATGAGAACTGAAATGAATTGTGATTCCCGTGTAAGATATAGTTACATAAAAACATGTGCAGTAGCTCATTGGTATGAACCTTAGATTTTTTCTCGATCCTAAATGATGTTTAATCAAACAACTCCCAAACATGCCTTAACTTGTCGTGATACTCAAAATACTCAAATCTACCCATTATTCAATAACCGAAATAACCGAAATCCACATTTATCACATCCTCCATCCTAAACTGAGTCTGTCTCTTGGTGAGCCGTACCTCCCGAGATGATTCCGTGTCAAACCTGGGAGGCTTGGCATCCCTGACATACCCCCCAAACTCCCGAGCCAGTTTCCTGTACCCATCAAATCCATGCCTCGGTATGGGCTACGCCTGCCAGGAATCAATCTACCGGGGCCGTGCCTATAAACAATTAGTCGTCGCTCTCTCCATTTGAGACCATACAATTGCAACTTACATCTGATGCTGATCGATAGCACTAGGTTGATATCTGTTACCATAACCGCGGAACGTCATAGTGTCACAATGCGGACACTCGCAAGTTGGATTCGGGAAATAGCTGTCTTGGATGGCGTATTGATCAGTGACGCATTGTCTGCATAGGTGGACGCCGGTGTGAGGATCGGTTTCGCAATACATGCAGTCGATGTAGGGGGATGATCGTGGGTAGGAATATGGGCGGTGCATCATGGCCGGTCGCTGCATTGAACTCTCGCATCTTGTTATGACGGGAGAATGGTATGCAAGAGGACGGGCCATTCGGCATTCTCTGCCTTGACAATTCATGGCTCTTGGTTGATTGACAGATTATGATGTAAAAGAGGATATCTGACGTATGTAGCTTTTCTATAGCGATAAGTGTGATTGCTGGCCTCTTGATGGATAGTGGATTCGAGTGGTGGAGATGGGAAACCAACGAGGATTTATACCTGGATCCGGAAGAGTAAGTTCCGGCTTGGATCAAAAAGAATTATTTTCTTCGCCCGAATGATAAGGCTTGCGTGGTACGAAGTACGAAAGTGGGAAGTAGGGCGTTAAGATACCCCGGATGATGCTATGGAGATTGCGGCGAAAGAGGATTTCAATTTTGTAGAGCACAGCATGCTTGTATCTAAGCTGAGTTTAACCACTAGGAACTTGTCCACAGGTGTCTTGAGCTACCTGAATGGTTGAAGAAAGATAGCAAACATGTTTGGAATCACAGCCCTTGAAGCCAAAATAAGCGGAAGAAAGACCGATGCCGGTATGGCTTGGGATTGGGCTTCTAGAAGATGTTGATTGCTACAACTCCCCTTGGACAAAGGTAGAAATGTCTAATGTAGCCGGCTGTGGGCTGATCTTGGTGGGTTATGATAGGACCTCATGACTGATTGCGTATGGCAGATTTGACGAGAACAAATGTCGGTGTCCAGATATAGGAATCCCTAGCGTTCCGGACATTGGTGCCTGAATACTTATATATTAGACTGCAGATCAAAATGACCTGTTCTCTTCATTGCCACTCTAGGCTGGCAACGTGAGTAGCATGAGATGGAATAGTCTGTTCGAATTAATGCTGCGGCTATGTCGGCCTTCAATTAACGATAATCACCATCTGCGAGATGATGTATTGGGGTAAACAACTATGTAATGTCCTACTTTTGCATGAGGGGGTTGTGGGCGTTGGAGGCGCGGAAAACGATGACGGACGTTCAAAAAACTGTAGGACTATCTCTAAAGTGCAACAAAACCAATTTACACATACAAATACACATACATATAGATACAGTCGGCAAGTTATGATATGATAGAGAGGATCATTTAATGATAGAATCTGCTGGAATCTATACAAGGAGAATGACCAAATCATACGCTAGAAACCTTCTAGCACTGGTCTAAAGGTTTCTTAATCTTTGGATATTCTCAGTACAATATTCGATTTAGTTTGTGTTACCAGGTAAAACACTTGTTCATGCCAAAGGTAATTGACTATTTTATTGAAATCTCTCGTCATAATATGGTTCTTGTTTGCTATGTCCACAGCCCACTTCAGGCCTTTTGACAGGAACACATAAAGATGGCTGAGCATAATTGTCCATAATCCCAGAAAGGTTCTTGATTTGTATCATTTTCTCTTTCTTGATATCGTATTGAGAATTGAAGTTCGAGGCACTGCTAAGTTTGAAACCTTTGCTTGAAGATCCCGAGTTGAATATATTGATCAATCTCGTTTTGACATACAATGTAAATCTTGTCTCATTATACCCCGTTATTGAGAGAATCAAAGTGCGTGCAAAAAGATTACTCTGGTGCTGTAACTTGTAAGGATGTTGAGGATCGAGAAAAGGGAAATAATCCACAAACGTGCTGCTTACAAATCATGAATTAGAACTTGCGATTGGCTCTAATCCTTATCCAAAGCTTTCAAGTACCTAGGTAGATCCCTCTCTTCAACCAATTACGGTATTATGGTATCCTGTACCTGACACCACAACTAAAATCCTCACCTCATTCCTTTACCACATACATCGTACAACAAATGTACAACGCAGTTATTTCACCTTGAGTACCATTTTGGATTTTACCGGATGAGATTGATTGATCGTTCTTGAGATTTATTTTCCTATCTTCCATTAATTACGTCAATTCATCATGGCTTCCTCTGCCTCCTTCAAGGAGAAGATACTATCTCGGCGACAGATTGAAGGTCTAATTGCAGATGGTAGGTCCATTGTAATCTTTGATCAGACTGTCCTGAAAGTAGATGCGTGGATGAAGTACCACCCGGGAGGAGACAAATCTATTATGCACATGGTTGGCAGAGATGCAACTGATGAAATTAACGCGTAAGTAATACTGATATTCATGAATCTACGAAACAATTCCTAATCTACCATTATCGTATACAGCTATCACTCGCCCGAGACCAGAATAATGATGCAAAAATACCAAATTGGCAGGATAGAAGGTCGGTGGAAGAACTTCACGCCTCCAATACAATATGGAAAATTCCGAAGCTATGTCGAAGGAGATTGTGATGATTCGGAAGATGATAATGTTTCGACCAGAGGGACTAGCTCGGAAACCTCGAGGATTCCCTCTCCTACATTTGATGAAGATACTACCGAGGTTCGCAAAAGAACCGTACCAATGGACCGTGTCGAATCGTCAGCCTCTTCCGTGTCCTCTGCTCCCGAACTAGACGATGGGATGTCTACCCTAGATGCTTGGACTCGGGAACAAATCGACCTAGATCACGCTAAATATCCTTCATTGGACTTTAATACGCAAGATGAGATTGTTCGAAAGTACCGCCTTCTTGATGAGCGGATACGCGCAGAGCGTTTATACGATTGCAATTATACTGCATATGCTATCGAATGCTGCCGCTACACATTCCTTTTCTCCATGTTCATTCTGTTCTTACGCTTGGAATGGTATGGAACTAGTGCAGTATTTCTCGGCTGCCTTTGGCATCAGTTAGTCTTTACAGTGCATGATGCTGGGCATCTGGGCATCACACATGACTTCCAGACCGATACAGTCATTGGCATTCTTATCTCTGACTTCATTGGTGGTTTATCTATTGGTTGGTGGAAACGAAATCACAATGTGCATCACTTAGTGACAAATTCCCCTGAGCATGATCCCGATATAGAGCATATCCCGTTCTTCGCGGTTTCTCATAGATTTCTAACTTCTCTATTCTCGACATACTACGAGCGTCTCATGCCCTATGACGCAGTAGCTAAGTTTCTAGTGCCACACCAAGCAAAGCTATATTACATAATTTTACTATTTGGCAGATTCAATCTTTATCGATTGTCATGGGAATATCTCATCCTAGGCTTAGGGCCTAGAAAAGGGCCCGCACGGTGGCACAGATATCTTGAATTGACAGGACAAGTTTTCTTCTGGACATGGTTTGGCTATGGGGTGGTGTACAAGACTATACCTACAGCCAGTCAACGCATACTTTTCGTCATGGTCAGCCATATCGTTACAATGCCTGTTCACGCTCAAATTACGCTCTCGCATTTCTCAATGAGTACATCTGAACTTGGTCCGCATGAATCATTTCCACAAAAGATGCTGCGTACAACCATGGACATTGACTGCCCACAATGGCTAGATTTCTTCCACGGGGGTCTGCAGTTTCAAGCTATTCATCATCTTTTCCCGAAGATGCCAAGGCATAACCTTCGCCGTGCTCAGAAACTAGTTCTGGAATTCTGCAATGAGGTCGGAATTCCTTACGCGCTATACGGATTTGTGGATGGGAACAAAAGTGTTATCGGAAGGCTTGAGGAGGTGGCAAGACAAGCTGCAATTCTAGCAAAATGCCAGAGAACTATGGCAGAAAAGGGCGACGCCCTTCATGGACATTAGATACCTGCGAAGTAATTCGCCCGCTTCCTTTGACAAGATATGACATGTCAGGTGGAACAATTAGCGGTGAATCAAAAGCACTATATTCTTCTTGTGCTTCGATTGTATATGCAAAAGCCCGTCAAAATTTGCCCCGCCCCCTCAAATGTTATACTCAGCCAAGGACCCTGCATGCAGCAAGCTGATACTATGTTGTTTCCAATAAGTGTGTTATCCGGTGTCTCCTTGCCTAGGCCAAGCAGATTTCTTCAAGGGTCGCGCACCTATGCAGCTATCCTACAACGTCATTGCCCGTGATCGCTCCGATCGCTTACATGAATTTTACTTTACTCTCGACAATCTTGAGTGGCCTGGGATACCATCGGGTTCGTACATATTGGCGAGGCTTAACCCTGCAGGCGGGGACGAGTCTAAAAGGCTGGGCGGGGACTTACTCCGATGCCTGATTCGTCTTACTAAGGGGACGGTCGGGTGGAGGCGTAGTATGGGTCCTGACGAGTCGAATCAATATCAAGCTCCAGTGTAACCCACTACATCTTTCGAAATGGAGAAATGGCGCTTCTTCCGCATGTAGCATAGATGCATGATTCCCTGCACTTACTTCTGATCTGCAACAAAAGAAAGCAAACAAAAGATAGTGGAGTCAGATATATTGCACACTGGTACAGACAGCTGTGGAGCAAGGCTCCGGCACCCGTGCCTTGAGAGGCGACAATGGCCCTTTAATCATAAGTAGCCGCTACACACCAACAGAAAAGTCTCCGGACCCAAGCTCCTTTTCTTGCAAGACATCAAGACTTTTGATTTTCTTGAGATCCCTAAAACCCCTTCTCTATCTTCAGTCTCAATCTATCGCAGTATACCAATCATGACGCGCGGTCTCACCACCCAGAAAGACGTCAATAGTATTGCCAGTAAACAGCCAAATGCAAGTTTCTTGGGGCTTCAATCGAATGCTATGGAGAACTAAGAGTCCGCCCATTAGTCGGATATGGCGAAGAGATTTGTCCAAGCTGCGAAGGCAAACGAAAACAGAGCACAATCACAGGCGCAGAGACAGTCTACACAGGATGATCGACCTGAATATGTTCATACCCAAGGCCGTGAAGGAACGAACGGCAACGAAGCGAACGATAATAGCGGTCAGAGTTTTCGAATGTTTGTTAAGAATTCTCAAGAAAACTTGATTGACGGACTGGATTCACATAACACTTAAGACGATATTTGTGTTTGCCTTGCAACGAGGGCATTCTTGGCTGTGAGATGGGATTCTTGAACGGTAGTAATTGTATGCGGAGGATGGGGTTGATTATGTTGTCATTGTACATGTTGGCTGCTGTTCTGGTATCTGAACTCTTCGGAGAAAAACATATTCAGCCTAGGTCTAGCTAATACTTGGGCAATGAAGCCATTTCTCAGCTGAGAAATACTGCCATGACGTGAACCGAGTAAAACAAAAGAAGCAAACACTATCTATTCTACGAGTAAGTACCAGTATACACAGAGCTTTCAGGTTGGTGTTGTTATGCTCGGTATGCCCATCAATCTGTGTTTTTTAAACAAGGAAATATAATGTGTATTGTAAGATTAATAGATTCTATAGATATAATTTGAACAGTAATCCAATTTGATTTCCTGATAAGTAACGATAAAAGTAAGAAAGTTTGATGACGCAGGAAAATTCATGGTTACTGCAGTAGTCTACCTTTGTACTGAAACCTCCACCAACTCAGCCCAGTACAATTGATCACCAACTACCAATATTTACGTATCTCAATACTAAGAAGGTAGTAGGGAAGAGGATAGAAATAAATTTAGTGAATATAAGGAAAAGATAAACAAAGGAAAGATCAACCAAATAGTATATCTAATTACTACTTGTACTCTACTGGCTGGCACTGACACATTAATCATATATTGGGACCGCACTGATAGATTACATAGTTTCTTATCCTCCACCCACCACCCACCACCGCCACTACCTAAATCAAAATTCCTTTCTAAAACTATATTGGTAATAGATCCACAACTTCAGCCTCGGACACGACATGAATACTATCGATGACATGAAAACCGATACCGATAATACGAATTAACACTCGAACACAACAAATAATTTGAACAATACAATACAATCGAATTACATTCTAAATTCATTGGTCTTACAAGGGCAAAAGGACTTGTAAATTATCAACATTTCGTAAATACCTACAGTACCATTTACCCCTCAGAGTCGTCACTGGAACCTTACCTAAAAGTGTCGGTGGGTACTGGACTGGCTGGTACTGCACATACCAATTCTATCCCCATTCATTCACTTTCTCTCATGTGATTCCTTCATTCTTTCTATCATCTCATCCCCATCCATAATAATAACCACAACTACCAGCACTTTTATTCAAAAGGCTTACTCTTCTTTTTACACCTCGCCAGTTACTACACGATATGAAAAGGAAATCTTAAGGAATGGAGTCATCTATTTGAGCAATTTTAAATTCAAGGGGAGCATGGTATTTTGAACAGATCAATAGCTCAAGATGGATCAAAGTATCCAACGTGCCTTGAATGATAAGCTTTACGACAAACGGAAGGTGGGTGCGTTAGAGTGAGTAACAAATTCTTTCTATACACAAATGACATGAGATATGTAACGTGTTAACCAACTCTGTAGCCTTGAGCGGGTCATTCGAGATCTCGCTGCAGCCAAAGAATTTGAAAAAATCAAAAAAATAATCCAGCAATTGTGTAACGACTATGCATATGCAGTTCATCAGCCTCATGCTAGAAATGGTGGGCTCATAGGTCTCGCTGCTGCTGCTATTGCATTAGGCCCGGTTCGTTACAAAACCTCTCAAATGAAAAGCGGTTATTGCTGACTTGTTACACAGGACCTTGCTAGGTATCTCGACGAGATTGTACCTCCAGTGCTTGCCTGCTTCACAGACCAAGATGCTAGAGTACGATACTATGCGTGCGAAAGTATGTACAATATTGCCAAGGTGGCAAAGGGTGAAGTTTTACCCTATTTCAATGACATATTCGACGCTTTATGCAAGGCAAGTCAAATTATAGAGCCCCAAAAATCAACTTTCGGGCTAATGGCCGAACAGCTGGGGGCAGACTCAGAACTTTCCGTAAAAAACGGCGCCGAGCTTCTAGATCGATTAATCAAGGATATAGTCTCCGAATCCGCGGCTACCTACGTCTCAGTCCTACATACCTCGGATGATTCTATGTCGGAATCAAAAGAGGAAACACTTGAGGACTCTGAAGACCTTCCTACAGCCTTTTCTTTGGCTCGCTTCATCCCTCTTTTAAAAGAGCGTATTTATGTCATAAATCCTTTCACCCGGACCTTTCTTGTAGGATGGATAACTTTGCTAGATTCCATTCCAGATCTAGAGCTTGTTTCTTTCCTACCAGAATTTCTGGGAGGACTTTTCAAATTCCTGAGTGATCCAAATCGTGATGTTCACGTGGCTACCCAGGGTGCACTTGAGAGGTTTCTCAGTGAAATCAAACGGATCTCACGAATCAAAAAAGGAATCGAGGAAAGCCGAAAGTCGCGAAGTGACACAAAACGAAAACGCTCAGGCTCCATGGACAGTGATGGGTCGTTAGGTCAAGATGCTGCCGATGATGATTCGGTCATGGATCCCGATGATAAAGATATCAGTAGTGATGATGATTGGGTGCCTGGTCAAGACGTTCATGTGAACCACAAAGAGATCCTTGAGATACTCACTGCAAATCTAGATGCTCCCCTAGGTAGTATCTCCCAACGTTAATCTAGCAGACTCTCAGCTAACTTCCCACAGAAGAGGATAGTTTACTCGAATCTTTGAGGTGGATCGTTGAATTTCTCGATATTTGTCCCGAAGAAGTCCTACCCTTTGCGCCGAAAATATTGGCCCATCTTCTACCTGCCATGGCAAGTGGCGTGGAAACAATCCGACAAGCGGCCGCACGAGTCAACACATCTTTGATGGATTACGTTGTGTCACTTTCAGACGAGGGTACTACCTCTGATGTACCATCCTCGGCTCCTTCAAGGTTCCCCGCCGTGAAAGAGTCCAATCCTAGCGAGCGACGAGATTCGTCCGCAACGAACCGCGGTTCATTATCTGGGTCACGAGAGTTAGACAAGAGAGAGATAGAAGTGCAAACTCCGCCACCTCCATCCAGCAAAGCACAAACACCTACACCGTCCAACCAACCACAGGTAGATCTTGATTACGCTGCTGCAGTTAGCTCACTCACATTACTCTTCTTGAACGACCATGAAGCGACGAGAGTTGCAGCCCTTACTTGGTTACTTATGCTACACAGGAAAGCTCCGAAGAAGGTGCTTGCCTTTAACGATGGCACCTTTCCGGCCTTATTGAAGACGCTGTCCGATCCAGCAGAGGCTGTGGTAACCAAGGATCTTCAGTTACTATCACAGATATCGAGAAACAGCGAGGACGACTACTTTACGTCTTTCATGGTAAACTTACTTCAATTGTTCTCTACTGACAGAAAACTGCTCGAGACTCGAGGGAACTTAATAATTAGACAGTTGTGTGTCAGTCTTAGTGCGGAAAGAATATTCCGAACTCTCGCAGATTGTATAGAAAAGGAAGAGGATGTCGAATTTGCAAGCATCATGGTACAGAACCTCAATAACAACTTAATCACAGCGCCTGAGTTGGCAGAGCTTCGCAAGAGGCTACGTAACATCGAGACTAAGGTCAGAAAATATTCTGCATGCAAAAGGGCTCTTACTAAAGTTCCTTTAGGATGGACAAACCTTCTTCGTCGCACTTTTTAGGTCCTGGTGTTATAACGCCGTTGCTACCTTTTCATTGTGTCTTTTAGGACAAGCTTACGAGCAAGCTTATAATCTGCTTCAGATATTGTATGTATGGAGAAGATTGATCTCGACGCACGCTGACAATAGTAGTGCGGAACTCGAAATGACTGTCAACATGTTGATTCAAATTGACAAGTTGGTACAATTGTTGGAATCTCCAGTGTTTACATGTAAGGCAACTAAGGTAAATTTTGATTTGTTACCACTACTAATGAGTTGATCTCCAGATCTTCGACTTCAGTTACTCGAACCCGAAAAGTATCCCCATCTGTACAAATGTCTTTATGGTCTTCTTATGCTGCTTCCCCAATCTTCGGCATTTGCAGCATTGAAGAATAGACTCAACAGTGTCAGTGCAATTGGTTACTTACACATAGCACCCCGAGCGTACGTATCTTCATCTCGTAATAACAGTGTAGTGGACGCGCTTTCTACCTTTGCATTCCATCAACGTCAAAAAAGTGGCACAGAAACTCATTGCTCTTCTCCTTCATTTAGCGTGCAAGCCAATGCTGGGCCTTCCAATTACGATAGGAGCAGTAGATTGAAAACCGGAAGAGAAGAAAGCGGTATTAGATGGGTGGAACTATTGGAGAAATTTAGAAGCGTACAAGAAAGGGCAAGGAGAGCAAGAAGACCTGGTGGTGATATGGATGATGGCTTGGGAGGATTTGAATCGAGAATGGAAAGTGCGGATGGGAGAGGCTTCAAGGATCTCACGAGATTGCCCGGCCCACCAGTGCCGATCAAAGATCCGGCGGCGTCGGGACCAAGTGGACCACAACATACGAAGGCGAGGAGTAGTTTGGGCAAGTTTGGAAGGTTGGGTGGGGCGGTCGCTGGTGGTAGACCTAAGAGGTGAGATGCGATGATACGATATGATATGACTATTAAGATGGGTTGTACTTAATGCATATACTTTAAAACGGTCAATTGATACATAATATCGTGGTGGGTTCGCTTGCTTTGTGCTGTTTATTTTTCCTCTTTAGGGGCCTTTGCCGCTCCACCTGAAAACTATTCAGAGTCCTACAGGCCTCATGTCAACTTTGCCTGTTTTTAGATTAGATTGGGAAGGAAAGTCCCTCCTCTATTAAAGACTTTCAAGACTTTCTTGGTTCCGCTAACTTCCATCGCCGATTCATCAAAGCATTTTCACGCATCGTAACTCCTCTTGATGCCATCACCAGAAAGGATTAACGATGGACATGGGATGAATTAACACAAAACTGCGCGTTTCCAAGGTTCAAAATAGACTTTACCATCGCTCCTGCCTTTTAACATTCCGGTCATGAAAAAAGAAAAGTGTTTGTGGAAACAGACGCTTCCGGTTATGTATCTTCTGGCTTTCTCTTTCAAATGGGCGACGATAGACTCCTTTATCCCGTCGCTTTCATGATATGAAAATATAGCACAACAGAGTGCAAGTTTCTAGACGCTAAGGCTGATGGAGCGAGTTTCTCTCATTTCGACTTCTTAATCGGTTGGTGTTCTGGCTGCAAATCAAAGAACCCACCCCTATTCCCTTACCCGCCGTTCCCAAGACCTCCATTCCGATGATTCCCATCCCCGCATCTCTTATCAATCACAAGCCCTCGTGAAGTCCCATAATCTCACTTCAGACCTCCAGCATCTAATTCATAATGAGTTAACCTCGCTTCTGCCTTGATTACTGAGCTCCCCAAGCTATATTCCTACAATCTCTCCCCGGCAATTATCGATCCTCCGCCCAAAGAACCTATATATCATCAGATAGCCCGCCTCCTACAATACGGATACGAAACAGACACATGATTTATCAAGATTAGAGCTGAATTAAATCAAACCAATCACATTCCCCGGCTCGGCGATATCTCTTTATCGGAGGAATGCGAATTACGCAATGATCGACTTTACTTTCGAAACAGGCTATACCTCCGTACGGTATGTATGTATGTATGTATGTGCCAGACAACGACCTACCGCACTTACTCTTAGAAACGACACACAACTTATACGAAAATGGCGACCCAGGACTAAACGAGCTTTTTGAACTGAACTGAATTGCTCTCCCGCGTTAACTCGTCTGCAAATATAGTGGTTGGGGAGTAAGGGAGAGCAAAAGGGTGAGGTTGAGGTAGAATATGTTTATAGCTTGATTTAGTCTATAGGATCTGGTGGGTCATAACCTTATTTGGTCTAGAAGGAAGTGTCCATCCTTAGGAAAATCTGGACCTTTTGCGGCATATAATGCAATCAACACGGCGGTATCAATCCTCTGTGCCGTATTGTTGCTTTTGGGGTTGCACGAATGGAGAAGTTTCATATCGAGCTTTCCCTGTTTGATGGGTCTTTACTTAGAAGGCATATAATGATGCGGATATCAATTCTCCGTGCCATGCTGTTGCTTTTGTGGTTGCACGAATGGAGAAGTTTTTCTGAGCTTTCAAACGGGATTGCTCTTTACTTAGAAGGCAGATAATAATTCAGCATGTCCAGGATTGCTTTAGAAGTCCTAGGATTCCCGGATCTATCGAACAGCCAATGTATCAATTTTCTGTGCCATGTTGTTACTCTTATGGTTGGATGAAGCGAGAAGTTCATTTTGAGCTTTTAAACAGGATTGCTCTTTACTTAAGCAACAAATTGAGCAAGTGCAAATAACAGATACTTCTATCAGTTCCATTTCTTTCTCCAACAGCTTTGTCAGTTGATTGTCAACGCAAGTCTGACCTCACGATGGACTCAGGATATCTAGATACGACCCCAGTAAGGCCACCACCGCCAGGACAAACGTCGAATTTTGTCGACCCTGTGTCGAGATCATATCAGATGGTGATTCTGATTGCTGTTCTCACGCCCTTTATATCTATTCTCATGTTACTTCGGCTCTATGTTCGCCTCAGAGTGACCAAATCTTATGGAATAGATGATTGTATGTATCTCCCACTTACACTTCCTCCCCTCTCCGAGTTGGATATCGTAACACTTACTCATTTTGAACAGGGCTTTGTACTGCTGCAACTGTCAGTTATCCCTGAGCTTCCTCTCTTGACAACAGATCGAAGACAACTACTAACACAGTACATTATTCAGATATTGACACTTTCTTACTCTGCACTCATCCTGAAACGTAAGTCATAGCAGTTATTAGCTTTTATATGATGATGACGAATGCTAACTTAATTCATGTGTAGTTCTCTGGGAGCCCGGCGGTGGTATCCTGGGGATTCATCTTTGGGACGTGCCAATCTCCCATCTCATTGGATTTGAGAAGGTATTTTTCTGTGCAATAATACTTCATGGTATGTCTAATCTAATATATTGGCAGGGTTCTCTTGCCGACTCGATCCTCATTCGAATCTGTACCACTACGATCAAAGTGGCATTTTTCGTTTTCTATCTACGCCTCTTTGCAATTGTTAGATACATCAGAGTCATGGCGTGGTTCGGCATGGTTGTGGTAATAGCCTTTTGCGTTGCCTTTGTAATCGCTGATGCCGTACTCTGCTCTCCCTGGCCAGGTGAGCATGGCTGGGGGGATCCACACATGGCCACTCGATGCGACACACGCGTCGGAAATCTTATCACTGGCGGTGCCTACTTCAATGTGTTTACCGATTTCTATCTCTTGTTCATACCTCTGTCCCAGGTAGCTACTTTACATATCTCTCGGGCTAAGAAAATCGGGTTATGCCTTATCTTCTTGACTGGCTTTCTGTGAGTAGAGAGACTTGCGCTGGAAAAATTCTGTCTAATCGTCAAATTAGGGCTTGTTGTGCTAGCTTGGCGAATCTGATTGCCCATAAAAACAAGCATATTTATAATGCGGCGGACTTCTCGTGGACAATCATTCCTGTGTATGCAACAAGGTGAGCTCCTTTTCGTTAGTATGGAGAGAATACGACAGAAACTAACCATCTGGGAACTTAAAGCATGGTAGAAATAAACGTCGGCCTCATGTGTCTCTCTATGCCAGTCATCTTTGTTCCCCTTTTCGGCCGCCTCCAGCATCTAGGTAATTCACTGAGCTCCTGGATCAAAGAAAGACGTAAGCGCCACCCCAGTTCCAGCGACAGCTATTCCAACCTAGCTTCACCGAATAACAACGGACCGCCACAGATCCCAGCGATACCCTCCAGAAACAATATATCAGGGATTCGTACGTTCGTCCGAAACATCTGCCGCTCTGGGGTTCAAACCTCGACTACTTTCAACGAGCTAACTACTACGGATATTAGCTACCACCATGAGCTGAAGTCTATGCAACCTTCGAAAAGCGAAAATGCCCGCCCTAATATTGATCAGAGTGTCAAGCATGATCAGTAAAGAGGAAGTTATCGATGAGATTTTCGTCAATTAAGGGGTGTTGATGAGGAGTAATGAATTGAGGAATCAAAGAGAGTCAGTGTCACAATTGAAGAATATATGTGGCCGAGGGATCTTAGGCTCAGTGATCACAAGGATCATAGCAGAGAGAGCCCTTGGTAGGGATTTCATATCGGACATGTGCTTGATAAATATTTGATGTTACGTGATGGACCGAGAGGACCGAAGGGTTCTAAAGGTCCAAAGGAATATAGAATTAATATAACTGCACTTTTATGTTTTTGGCCTGAACGACTATAGTTCTCTAATTATTGTAAGGTGCCTCCCTCTATAATGAAATTGAAGTAATTTGTTCCGTTCCTCGAGCTCGGCTAAGAGACGTAGAATCTTTTCCTCTTAAAAAAGGGTCAACCTCCACTCTAGTACAAATTTATATATGATCAAAATCTGTGACAAATTGTGGTGCCGACTAAGTCAGAATATAACCCCTAATAGCGTTGGCTGAATCATTTAAGTTGCAAATAAAGAAGAATGTAGGTAAAGGAGAGAGAAGGTAGAAGGTACCTCAACATTCAACTCAATGCTCAGCTTAAGTCAACTCTCAATTTTAGCAACTTTCAACACTCAACTCTCCACTTCAAAGACAATGTTGTCAATGGGCGGGCCAAGCTCTGAATTGGATCCGGGTTTCTATATACCGGGTTAGAGTTCGAGTATTAAAATTGGTAACTTATTTATTATAGGCTGACTCTGAGCTTAATTGATAATAATCCAACAATAAAAAGGTGATTCATTTATCAATAGAATCTATTGATCAATAATTTATATTATATATAATTCAAAGTAGTGTGGTTTTTGAGATGAGGGGTTGGCACAGCTGTATAGTATATAACTGTTGGTACTGCTCAGCATCTACACCGTACGTTTGCTACTTTTCCTCTCATTAAAAGTCCTATATTTCATCGGCGTTTAGTATGGCCGTTACTAAAGGAACACTCGTTGTTACTGGTGCAAACGGCGGCCTTGGAATTGCTATTGCAAGGCAAATTGTTTCAAATCCTGAGTATGCCGCTCACTATGGGCTCTACCTAGTCCGAGATAAAGCTTCTGCCGCTGCGCTCGATTCCGTACTAGCCACCAACCCACTACATTCCCACGACGTTCTATCGATATATCTGACGGATATCGATAGCGTCCGCCAGACAGCCAAAGCCATTAATTCGCATATTTCCTTGGGTCACATCCTACCGATAAAGACATTGATTCTCAATGCTGGATATCAGGACTTTGACAAACAGACTTGGACGAAAGACGGTCTCGACCCAACTTTCAGCGCCAACTATCTTGGGCACTGGCTCCTGACGTTACTTATATTGGAAAGCATGGACAAAGACTCTGGAAGGATTGTTGTGGTGGGAAGTTATGCTCATGAGTAAAATCTCCACTGGTCTTGGTAGTAGCTTACAACATTCTGCTGACACCCATGATTTATTATGGCCCATACGATAAGAGAAACGAGCCATATTAGGCATTCGCCGATGAGAAATACAAGACTATACTCCACGACGAAGCTAGTTTCGAGGCCATCACGAAGGGACATTGGAGTTCAGCGCAAGAGGATCCGACCTGGGCGAGTGGATACCGTCGATACGGAGCCTCCAAGCTCTTTCTAATCATGATGATGCACGAGCTCCAGCGCCGTGTAGACCAAGATCGGAATCTGGAAATATCAGCATTTTGGCTGTTGACCCTGGCGCTATGAGCACAGGCCTACAGCGTCATGCGGCATGGTGGATTCGCGTCCTGTTATATCAGATTATCTTGCCTATCGTAGCTTTATTGATGCCCAATGGGCCCATACGGACAACCCGGAAGTCGGCATCGCATATTCTGAAGGCGGCTTTCGATTCAGATCAAGTGTTAGGCCAGTTCCCAAAGGATCTGTATTTTAACGGTTTGGAACTGATGGAGACGAGCGACGAGTAGAAAGATGCGCGGAAGAGAGATCTTGTGTGGAAACAGAGTATAAAATACGCGGAACTGAAGGAGGGTGAGACCATTCTTGTCAACTGGAAGTAGCGTTGGATCTCGGAAGTGGCCTGATGCAAAGCAATCTTAGGGTTGAATTGTGCGGCTTCAAGCGGGTTTGGAGTTACTTCAGCAAAAGGGAGTCCTGGTATCAATTGATGATTAGATTCATTTATGTCCTTCCTCAGCCCAAGACTATATATCTACGCCCCCTGGCAACAATACCCAACCGCATCCATATGCCACGTATCCGGAACAATCCCATGTCAGAGATTAACCGTGTCAGCTACACGACTTTGATGCTCATCAAGCAGATCCTGAGGATAAATCGCTTGCGCCTGAACCTAATGACTTTCTCCAATGGACGACCCAGCAGGCTAAGGCTCTCGGTGACCCATTCTTGTGGCGGAGTGAGGCGTTAGCCGGTCGCCTATTGATATTGAACTTCGCACCTTCATACGCCTCCCGCCAAGGAAAGCCGCCGTTAGGATCAAGAGACGCGAGTGCCATTAAGATAGGTCCTGTAGGGTGTAACAAGCTGCAATACACTGTTGTATAGTCACAGCTATGCCTTGAAGCATTCCTGTTAGTTGCGTTCCGCTGTAAGGACATTTCGAATAGTGAAGGAAGAACTACACGCTCAGCGCCCCTTTTACATCTTTCGGTACCACCACAACGAAATTTGAAGGATTTCAATTCTTCAAAATATCGCCCAATCTTTATATAGTTTTATAGCATCAACAAGAAAAAGTCAACTGCAATTATCCCCAAGTAAATCTGAACAGTAGTCGTTGTGATACTGTCGTCGGCACTTTACACGCGAAATTCACAACGAAAAATTGCGTAAAGACAAGCTATGATAGAGGACCCTCATGAGCTCCCCAACAACTCCCACCCTCCAAATAACGCAAATAAATAGAAATAAAATACCTCAAATCATCCTAAGATCTAGCATTCCCAGCACTCTAACCTTTGAATCATCCCCAACCAGACATATGCCCTCTAGTCCTACAGGCGAGCATTTTGCTCCAATGAAAGAATTGTCTTCCAATCGGTTTGCACATCTCAATCCACATGCTACTTTTCCGAAGTGTAAACAACTTCAATGAAATCAAAATCAGGGGAGTTAGAAGATCGAAACAGGAAGCTATTATTCGAAGTTCGAGAGAGATAGAACTAAAATATCACGACTGCACTTATGTTAAGCTTTGCTGACTACAAGCTATCATTCAAAGCATCTTGAATCCGCTTTATGCAGCATGCCTCTTAGCTTAGGAATATCTCTGATCATACAGTAGCATTTCACGATTCTTATCTCCTTGATTTTTTCGGACTCTCCCGCTCAACCAATCCCTCAAACAGTCCATCCCTTTCTCTCGTCAGAAGTCCCAATTTTAACCTCAAATTCTCCAATTCCATCCTCGCCGAATCCGTATCTTGTGGTAATCCGTGGAATACTTTGACCAGTGACTCCAGTTTCTTTACCTTGTGATGCAAGTCTTCAAATTTCGTTTCTTCGGCCTTCACTACCTGAACCGTGAGTTTCGGTGAAGAATTATCAGATGAAGAAGATAGGGTGGCAATGCGGTCGCGGATTTCAGGTAATTTGTTCGCTATGATTTTGCTTTTGCGTTGCATATCTGATGTTTGCTTTGGAAGGTCGGCTGGTGATTGGTATTCGGGGGATTGAAGAGAATCGAGTAAGGAATTGACATGGTCAATCTCGGTGGTGAGAGACCTTTGTAAAATAGAGACGCGATCAGAACTTTGATTTAATAAGTATGATGTGGTTTGAAGATCTAGCAGTTTCTTTCCAATGGCCTCTGGACATGGCGATGACTGATTAAGAGTCGTTGATAGCTGTGCCAGCGTCTCTAGAGAATTCTGACCTTCTGGGGTGAGAGAATCCTCTAGATTATGCACGAGTTCGATATTAGGATCTTTGTCGAGTGAGCTTTGGATAGTGACAAGAGCATTAGCGCGTGCACGGGAGAGGAGTTCTTGCTCTTCATCAGCAGTTTCATTAAGAGCTGCGAGTGAGAGGAGAGCTTTGAGGGTAGAGGGGTTCCGTTCAAAAGCGGGGATGGGTTGATTTGGAAATTTGAGAGATAACCAAGTTTCGATGTAAGACCAATCTTTTGCAGTGGCTAGCTGTTGACGCGCAACGGTTGGAGAAAAGATTGTTGATGGAGTAAGATGAGACATTGCTCTTTTTGAGAAAATATTGAAGATTGAATTTAACTTTTGCGCGCAATTGATAAATTGGAATATTTCATTATATTAAGAGACAAAGCAGATAAATATACCGACAATATAGCTTGTTTGGCCAATATTTCATAGACGTCGTTGAAGATATCAGTTCAATTGTAAAGGTTTCAATTGTTTTCCAAAATGAAAAGAAATAACTAATCCTGCTATACGTAACTTTTCGGAGTAAGACTCAAGGGCGTGGCGCCCATGCAAGGCTGAGAATCATGTACAGGGGTTTGTGGGGTAAAATGATTTTCCATAAATAGAAGCAAAGGCTACGGCATACGGCTATCATCTGGTAGAACATTCCTAATAATTAATTGAAAGGAAAGGCCACATAATTTCTAGGCATATTTACCAACAACGTGTAATCTATTGCACCGCACCTATTGTATTCTATATTCTATAAAAGACTACAGTAGCAAAACTCTCATTTCTTTTCCTTTACTATTTGTTCTACTTCTTCATGCTTTCGATTTGTTTATTTGCGACGTCGTCATTGACATTAAATTAAGTACCGACCAACATGATTGTGAACATTAAATTGCCAGTTTTGGCATTTGCTGCGACCCTCATATCCTCAAAGACATTAGTAACTGCACTCTCTGCTCATGAGATACCGGCCGATACTCCAATATCATCTTTACTGGCATCTGCAAACGCGCATCTTGCGAAAGGCGAAACGAATGATGCCTTGACATACTATGATATTGCGATCGCCCGTGATCCTTCGAACTACCTCAGTCATTTTCGTCGTGGTGCAGCATATCTCTCTCTTGGTCGAACGGCTCAAGCATCATACGACTTTGACCAGGTTTTGACAATTAAGCCGGGGCATGAACCGGCATTGTTGCAACGAGCGAAGATAAGGGCGAAAACTGGCGATTGGGACAATGCTAAGCAAGACTATCTTGCCTTGGGCGAAGCACAAGGAGCCAAAGAGGAACTTTCCAACTTGGTGGAGGCCCAAGGAGCAGCAGCTCTCGCGATGGACGCCGAGAAGAATTCTAATTGGGAAGAATGTGTGACGCAGTCAGGGGCTGCGATTATGGTCGCATCAAAAGTTTTATCGCTGCGAAAAACGAGGGTCCACTGTCGATTCGAACGTGGTGAAGTCCAAGAAGGAATGAGTGATCTCAAGCATGTCTTGCAGATGCAGCCTGGACTTACCGATCCTCATATTCAAATCTCGACGATCAACTTCTATAGCTTGGGTGAGCTGGAGCAGGGTATGGACCAATTGAGGAAATGTCTGCACTCAGATCCCGATTCGAAAAGCTGCAAAAAACTGTACCGAAGGCAGAAAAATATTGACAAAACAATATCGCAAGTCAATAAATACTTTGAAAAACATCAATACGCGAGCGGAGTGAAGCCACTCGTTCCCTCTGGAGAAGATGTAGGGTTGGTTCAGGAGATCAAGGATGATATCAAGGAATCACGAGAATCCGGCATCATACCCGAGCATGCTCCAAATCACTTGCTTACTCGGGTCGTGGAAATGGTTTGTCAAGCTTATCATGAGGTAGGTCATATTGCTAGAAGACTCGATGAATTGCTGCTAATATTATGTAGACCAAGTCTAAGAAGGCGGCGCAATGGTGTGATGAAGCCCTATCGCTTAACGAGAACTCACTCTATGGTCTTCTTTCCAAAGCTCAGCGCCACATGGAAGCGGAGAACTATGAAGCTGCGATATCAGCTCTCAACACTGCCAAAGAGCACCATCCTGAAGCCAAGCAGGTACCTGGACTTTTGCAAAATGCTCAAATTGAATTGAAGCGAAGCAAAACGAAGGATTATTACAAGGTCCTGGGTGTATCCAAAGACGCAGACGAGCTACAGATCAAAGCAGCATACAGAAGGATGACGAGGCAGCACCATCCCGACAAAGCTCATAAGCAAGGTATCTCCAAGGAAGAGGCTGAAAAGAAGATGGCGGCAGTCAACGAAGCATATGAAGTATTAAGTGATCCCGAACTGAAGGAACGATTCGATAGAGGTGATGATCCAAACGATCATGAGCAACAAAGGCATAATCCATTCCAGGGTGGTAGTCCATTTGGTGGAATGCCCTTTCAACACAGTGGTGGCCATGGTGGTCAACAATTCAATTTTAAATTTGGACAGGGAGGATTTCAAGGGTTTGGTTGATACATTATCCCAAATACAGGCGTTGGTTGGGGGAGTTATGTACAAGTTGACGGCGGCTCAACCAGTTTAGTATACCATACCATTATACAGATATACAACCAAAAACCCATGTAAATTCTGGCTTGTGATCAGATCAGCACTACTATACTAGATAGCGAAAATGAAATGATTGGAGCGTAGAATCCAAGAAAGACTTCTGGTGAATTCGTGCACATGAACAAGAGAAGTAAGGTAAGACTTTTGTCAGCCTTGCCGAATTTTACGGGTCCAAAGCCAGGACGCTAGAAAGGTCAATGCCCTCGGGACTTGCGCTCCGGGTACGCAACAATAAACTTCCAAAATAAATATAACCACTCACAAACAATTGTTGAATGATTCAGTGTCTGTGTTGATCACGGCCGGCAAATTGAACTGATTCAAAGGTTTACTTCTTTTTGAGCAGAGTCATTCTTTTTGTTTTCCAGAGCTGGGCTGTATTGTAATTCGCACATACGATTCCGTGATGCCCTTCCGATAGCACAACATATCTTTTGAACAAATCGCCATGGATGAATTCGAAGTCGCTTATAGTCTCGATAATGAACAGCAATTCTGGGACGGTATATACTACACTTTATTTGAGACTTAACTTGAATATTGGCTAATATTCATATTCAGAGATTGACGATATTGTTTCTGCGAATTGTGCTTCACACCAATTAATCGACAATGCGCTGCGGTCCTATCTACAATTCACAACTAATTTCAAAGACGAGTATCTTCACTCTGATTTTGAAGTCGCCAAATGTTTGCACAAGCTCATGAAAAGCGAGCTTTTTGCAGCAAATAAGGACTATGTAAGGACCCAGATTGTTTACAGTCTTATGCAGGAGGATGTACCGGCCACCTTGCATGTGATCGCAAGTTTTCTCCTGTTCGATGGTCGCAACAATGAAGCAACATTCGAAATGATGAACAATGAGGGGTGTTTTCCAAAGTTGATAGATTTGGTAAAGAAAGGGAAAAGAGATGATCCAGGCTTGCACAGGTTGCTTCTGGAACTCTTGTATGAAATGTCAAGAATGCAAAGGCTTAGTACGGAGGATTTGGGTCATGTCGATGATGAGTTCGTTATATATCTCTTTCAGATCATTGAGGAGTTATCTGATGATGTTGATGATCCATATCATTACCCAGTGATCCGAGTTCTGGTAAGTCTATTTTGAAGGTTTGACCTCAATTGCTGATATTGTGCGCAGTTGGTTCTGAATGAGCAATACATGGTCGCATCTACATCGTCGCTCGACCCATCCCATTCTTTGACAAACCGAGTTATCAAGGTGCTTAGCCATCACGGATCTTCTTATATGACTTTTGGGGAAAACATTATTCTTTTACTCAACCGCGAGACAGAAACTTCTTTACAGCTTCTAATCCTCAAGCTTCTTTACTTACTCTTTACTACGAAAGCAACGCATGAATATTTCTACACCAATGATCTCCGTGTCCTTCTTGATGTTATAATACGCAATCTCCTCGATCTTCCGAACGAACTCGTATCTCTGCGCCATACATATCTTCGAGTCATGTACCCCTTGCTAGCACACACACAGCTGCAACAGCCACCACACTACAAAAAGGACGAAGTTATAAAAGTCCTTAGCATACTTGGGGGCTCCGGGAATGCGCATTGGGAGCCAGCAGACGAAACAACCGTTCGATTGGTAGAGCGAGTTGCAAAAGTCCCATGGCTCCGAGATGAAGAAATTAGTGAAAACGAGGTAGCCCGAAAACTTCTAGGCATAAGTCTTTCGCCATCACAGACCGGAAGCTCAGTTAGTGTTTTGGATGTTGCTGCGGTAATGGAGAAACCTGGTGTGCAAACACCAAGTCGCAAAGCGGAGGCGGAAAGTGCAGGCCATGATGCGCCTGAACACGAAGTAGTGTTGCCTGGCAAGAAAAGAAGGGCTCTGCCTCCCCTTCCACCAGCCGCGAGGTCGAATAATGCGCAAAAGAAAGTTCCCCCAAAAACACCACCCAGGAGGAGAACAAGACTCAAGGCAGTACTTATGCAGCCATCTGAGTCAAAAGAGGTTGAGCAGGCGGAATAGGTATATCAGGTTATCAGGTTATCAGGTTATATGGGTTATAGGTTATAGGATTATAGGATTATAAGGGATTTCGATCCTAGGAGTTAAAGGTCGGGCGAATGGTATGGTCTATGACCTCTGCATGGCATGGCATGGCATGGCATGGCGTTATGACATGGGCGAGCAGCGGCTCGGTATTTTACCCGTAGTAGTATATCTGTACAAGACGCAAGCAAGTGAAACAAAGGCAGGCAGGCATAAATAATATTCTGGTTATAGGTAATATAATGAATGATTCGGTATGTCTTTTGAAAATATGGGATTCATGCAGGTTGGCATTCTTTTCTTTGCTGGGCTTGGGAATGAATGAATGTTTTGTGAGGTTGATAACGAACGAGTATGAGTGAAAAATATCTAGCGAGATTTGGTTTCATTTCTGCGTCGATATTTCACGCGTTTTTCTTGTTCATAGTCTTCAAGCGGTTTGTTTTTCGAGGCTGCTTGCTATCTATTTAGTGGGATGGATGTTTTGATCATGAAGTCTGTCTGTCGTGTGATCAATCAATTTTGCGTAGCATCCACTCCACTCTACTCCTTCTAGCTGTGATGATTCTTCTTCTCTACTACTCTAATATCATTATCATATAATGACTTGCTATCTTTTCTTATTTAGCGATGAGGTGGAAGGTAATTCTGATTCGCTGATTAATTTTTTTTGAGTGATCAAACATATTGAGAGTAGTATGTACTATGTAGATCTGAGATCTCATAGTCTAAAGAAGTATCGGTATCTGTTCTGACTTTGGAACGGAAAGCGGATGGTTTTAGATTTTTTGATGGGGGTTGTTGAATGATGAGTTGAGAGAGAGAGAGAGAGAGAGAGAGAGAGTAAGAGAG
>JWJB01010338.1:0-29807 GCA_000812895.1 Rutstroemia sydowiana
TATTAATACTTTATATTAAATAAATACTTTATACTTAAAATAAATACCTTATACTTAAAGCAAATACCTTTAATTTAAAGCATATACCACTTATACTATTTAGCACATATACATTCCATCTCTTCCACAGAACATCAATCATCCATTCCATACCATCCATTTATTAACAAAATTAAAAAATTTTAATTCCATACCATCCATTACCATTTCATTCTAGCGGAAACCGCTTTACCGCCAAACTTTATTCCGTCCATTGCCAACACTGGCGAGAAATGAAATGGCGAGCTTGCATATGCTGCTTTTCAGAGTACGATTTTAAAACATACAGTGCGTATTAAAGTTGTGTGGGTTCCATCCGTTCATTATTCCCTATTTGAAGCCCAAATACCTACTGAGAGTATCGCTCCATTCATAAGAGCAAAATACACACAGCTATTGACACATCTCATGAATTGAATCCGGTCATAGAATTTGTAATATACACCCGCTTCAGAGGATGGAAGACGAAATGATGAATTATACTGGTATACTACCTTGTGGCAGTATTTGAAATGCGAATTGCTGTAAATTGGTCAAGGCGAGTTTAGTAGTGGTGAGCCTTGCAGTTTTCTGGGGAATTATATGTGTGGCATCAATTATATTATTGTTGTATTCAATGGGAATGGGAGACAATCATCACTAGACATACAGGACCAAAAGCCGAAATGCATCTATATCCAGTGTGCTGAAATATCCGGTGGAAATAATCATCGCTGTAGTTTGGAATCAGGGACAGTTGCAGTGCAAAAATCACGAGTCTGTACATCAATTTTGAATTGTTTTATATTGACAATTGATCTGTGTTTACACTAATTCTAAATTCTTAGAAATCATTCTGGAGCTTTATCAGCTAAGCTCTAACCCTATCTCAAGATGAAAGTGCTTCAACCGCCATAGCCGTGGTGACACCACAATTCCCAATCTTCACCTTGTTTGATCCATATTGATACATCCAACCAGCTTCCCAGCTCCCGTCTTCATACTGCATATCTAGCAAAGCACGACGGTCATCTTCACAAGCAATACCCATCTGTGCGCAGGTGATAATACGCATAGCCAGGTCTGATGCGCTGCCGTCAAGACCGACGCGTTCACGCACTCTTAGCTTCAGTAATTGACTCAGTGTCATGTGGAGGTGAATTTCCTACTCAGGCTTGTTCCACTCCTTTGAACGTTAAGTTCTCCGTTCTATCATTATTTACTTTTTTGGATTGCTTATACTTCATTTTTGCTAATTTGGTAAGTTTGCTCAATCTTTCATCTTTCGTATGTGTTACTCCGATTCATGAATGAAACAAATCTCATGTTCAACAAATTTAGTCATGAATTACACCTGTGAACCTATAAACCATTATGAATGTGGCCAAGTAATTTGAAGCGAGAAGAAAGTCGATAATTAACATGTATAAAGTGATACTACACTGAAACATATATACAATCAGTCACATATGCTTTCCAAGAATACCGAAGATAAGTTTCAGAATTCAAATCCAGTATCGTTAGATATACTACACTGGTTCTAAGAGGGGCATTACATTACCACAATCAAAATGGAATACAGCAGAACCTTGATTGACCTTAATTTGACACCTCAGAAAATAGCCGCATATTTTCTTATTTCGGTATTTGGACTTTCTTTTATGTCTTGTCCACATCAGTACTGTATGGTAATAACTCGATCGTCCTAATCTTGTCTCATGTCCTAGGGTGTACTTCTCATTGCGAGCAAGCTTATCTACAATATCTACTTCCACCCGTTGTCATCGTATCCAGGCCCTATCTATCTCACTGTCTCCGATATTCCCTTAGCTATTCTCTCGCTTCTTGGTACCAGCCAATACACACTCAAGGCCGCCCACGACAATTATGGCGAGATTGTTCGGATCGCTCCCGGCACTCTTTCGTATATTCAACCGCAAGCTTGGATTGATATTTACGGGACAAAACATAATGGTGGTGGACAGCCTTGCTTCCCAAAGGACCCATTGTTTTACAACGAAATGGTGTTTGGTAAAGATACCATCACCCGCGCCAGTGATGAAGATGCAATTCCGATCCGTCGATCGTTGAACAGCGCCTTTTCGCATCGGGCACTTTTCGAACAGGAGTCCATGATGCAAACGCATATTGGGCGACTTATGTTACAATTTGAGAGGTATAGCGCGCAAGGGAACTGCGTCGATGTGCGCAAGTGGTTTACTTTCTCCACGTTCGACATTAGCAGCGATTTTGGCTTTGGCGAAGATATGGGTTGCGTCAGTAACGGCGCCTATCATGACTGGATCAAGTTCGTCATTGGGGTTTTTTATGCCGCGACGTTATTGCATCAGTGCCATAAGTTTTGGCCATTGAATAGGTTGTTGGCTCTTTGTATCCCTTCTTCAACACGTCGGATGCAGGCAAGCCATGACGAAGCTTCGTTAGCACGTGTCAGACGACGTATGGCATCCGAAACGGATCGCCATGATTTTATGTATTACTTCTTGAAGCAAGCGACGAAAGAAGGACTGTCGATAAAGACAATTGAAGCACAAGCAACGGTTGTCGTCCTGGCCGGCAGTGAAACCTCATCGGTGGCGTTAACTGCAGCCGAATTCCATATTCTTACGCATCCGGAAATTTACAAAAGACTGAGAGACGAGATCCGGGGTGCTTTTTCCAGCACCGAGGAAATCAAATTGCAAGATGTGCTTCTCAGGCTGCCGTATCTAAATGCTGTAATTTGGGAGACATTTCGTATTCATTCCCCTGCTGCCAATGGCTTCACTCGCTTGGTACCTGAGGAAAATGGTGCGATCATCTGTGGGAAACATGTTCCAGTAGGGGTGAGTAAAGCGTTTTATAATAATGAGACTCTGGGTTTCGGAAAGAAGGCTACCATTCTGAATCGGCGTCACTAACGAATGGTTGGCTTTAGACGGTAGTCACAATTAATCACTATTGTTCGAACACTTCGGCTACTAACTTTCGCGATCCCATGAGCTTCGTTCCAGATCGGTGGATGGGGGATGCCACTTATGACCACGACAAGAGGGATGCTGTACAGCCATTCTCCGTTGGACCACGGAATTGTCCTGGTCAGCAGTAAGTTGCAGATCCCGTTGAGGATAGCCTAGAGACCAAATCATTGACATTTTCTGGTGCAGATTCGCACTTCACAATATCAAATTGACTATCGGGCATCTTCTATGGCGTTTTGACTTGACGTTAGGTGAGGGAATGGACAATTGGGCAGTAGATCAACTGATCTATAATGGTTGGGTTCAGCCTCCTCTGCTTGTGCTGATGAAGCAACGAATTTGAAGTGATGGATTGATGTGTTTGGATAGTATGACAGAAGGAACAATGCTTGTTCTATAAACAATGCCAACCATCAATCTCGATCTATATTGCAATAAACACTCTAATTACCGCTCACATGATTGATTATTTCACAACATTATTCCTAACACCCTACTACACTACCACCTCCATATTTCTCCCATCTTTTAAAAGACATCCCACATCCAACCCACACCAACCCAAACCCAACCCCTAATCACCATCCCTCCTCCTCCTCAACACAATCTCCTGCTTAAAACTCGGCACCCTCCCCAAATCAAACTTCATACACCCAGGACGCACCATCATCCCATCCGGAAACCTCACATCAAAACCCAGCAACAATTTCGCCACAATCAATTTAATCTTAGCAGACGCATACCATCTGCCCGGACATGTAAATCTACCATTTCCCCAAGAGACATTACCTTCTTCAATACCTACGAAATCCTGCGATGTGTTTGAAGAGGTTGCAGGATCTTCATCTGGGCGAAAAAATCGAAGCCCGTCGAATTTCTCTGGGTTTTCATAGTATATTGAATCACGGGACATGGGACCGCCTGGTATGGCAATTGTGGTTCCGCGTGGGAGCACTGTTTTGTTATCGGATAGGGTGATGGGAGACATGACTTTACGAATGAAACCGACTAAATAAATACATGATTAGCTACCAGTATTTTCTAGAGGTAAAAGTAGAAACTATGCAGCGCATCACTTACGAAATTTCAATTTATTAAAGCGTTGAGATTCCTTTAGGAAACTATCTAGTTTTCGAAGTCTTTTTAGAGTTGAGAATTGCCATTCCCCGTTTTCTTGTGCAAGGGCTGATTGGGCTTCAGATCGTAATAATTCGATGTATTCTGGTCGGGCACATAGGTCGAATATTGCATCTGTTACTGCCATTGATGATGTATGGAGCTAGTGATTCATACTCTTAGTCAAAAATTCTGACGACCATGGTCATCTCAATGTAGATAGATAGATGTAAACTTACCGCAGCCCCCGACAAAATCAAAATCCTAGTAACTATCCTCTCCGCATCTTTATCCTTCCCACTCTCGACCAATAGCTTCAACACAGTTGGCTCCTCTGGTACCGCAAGATTTTCCGGGGAGGGAAACAGCAGCTTTCGTACCTCCACACGCTGCCGAAAAATGCGGTTACGTGCTGGAATAAGTGGTGCTATGAAGCGGCGAAGAAATGCTGGGAGGGGTAGTAGTATGAATTTGGTGACGTTGACATCGATGGGTAGGTTTGCCACGGCACTCGTGCAGATGGGATTGTAGCAGTGTGTCTTACCGACAAAGACTAATGAAGTAGCACGGTGGATAAATGAGAATAGGAGCTCGTAGGCAGTGTAGCTTGTTGCATCTTATATGTGATTCAATTATAAGTTAAACAATATCTTCAAGTCAGGGGTTTGGTATATTTCGCGACTCACTTTCAACTGTACACCCCTTAAGCTGTTCTGCCATTACTGCATCAAGCTCTTCAGCCATTAGTGGGACAAAAGTCGCTGTTGAGTACGATTAGAGCGTTTTCATCGGCTTTATAGCAAGGGACATACTCAAGTTCCTCGTGAGAGATCCTTTGCAAATATCGTAGGTAAGATGATCTTGCGTAAGAAGACCCACGCCGCTGTACTGACCCATCACATTATCTATTCTAGCCGCACTGGAGCTTAATATAGAATCAGGCAGCATACTAAGCTCTTTAAGAAACTTAGGAGCAAGCATAACAATATCCCCCATCAAAGTCTGAAAGACATAATTTTTATCTTTGGACTTCTCAGAACGTGATCAGAATAGCAATTCAAAGTCCATTGTGGGATTTAGGTACCTACCTGTTCATAAGTTCGTAGTATATCTTCATGTCCATGTCTAAGCCATTTGAATCGAGCCCACCAAGTTTGGAAGACGAAAATTCCATTTCCTGGGTTTGTCCCAATCCTTTCCAGGGGAAGTTTAGATCGAGTTGAACTGACAAGTGTTGTGAATGCCCATGCAACTCCTATGATTAGGGCTGTCTCTAGAAACATGCTGAGAGTAAAGAAACCTTGCAGTACGAGCTTTTGGATACATTTCAATGAGTTGGTTGAGGAATACTGATTATTATGAGTACGAAGGGTGGCAAGCATCTAACCGCTAATGCCGTGTAGTTAATAAACAATTGTTTGTATGCAGTTGGTGAACTGACACCGCCCAAAAGGCGTATCATTACTGGTAGTTTCAAGACGTTAAAACTGCGATCCTGCGGCGAGGTTTGTTATCTAACAAGTGAAAAAGTAAGGCCTATCAAGCAAATACAATGTCAATATCATCAGACTGAACACCTTGCTAATCTTCGAACTTTCGAATGACCTTATTTCCCATCACGTCAATTTGAAACTAATCCTCAAAAGGCTCTCCTGGATAAGAAGTATGGCACTTAACCCCGATTCCTGCAGCTTTATACGTACCACCGCTTGTAGCCAGAGGTGATGATGAAGAAAAACTAGAAAGTTGCATATATAAGACAGTGCATAGCAGCAACTAGACGAATCCGATCAAGGCGATAAAACAAGCATACCGCGAGCTCTAAATATTTATACGGCGTCACAATCACATTTGCATAGAACGATTGACGAATGAGGATTGGGTGTGTTTATTAAAGAGGACGCATTGTTGTAATATACCTGTTTCCACCAAGTACCACTTCCCCCGCAGAAACCTGTATCCATCAGGATATAACTTAATCTTCATAATAACTCCTCCCTACAAACTATACTCCTCGCTATTTTTGGACTGCCATACCTAATTTAATATCCCCGACTAGCGACAGAATCAAGGTACTTCAACAAGAACCCCTTATCCGCAGGCGAGATTGGTGTCTGGCTGCCACGACGAGATGTAGCATCACCGTTGCCGGAAGCCAGACTGCCAACTCTAGATCTGACGGCGAGATTGTTCGCGCCGTCAGCTAGAGTTACAGGTAAAGCACCATAAGATTTAGCAGTATTAGATGTCGAGTCAGATGATGAAGGCAATTTGCCAAATAGGGACAACAAAGCCTGCTTCTGTTGAGGAGATTGCGCCGGCTGCGAAGGGAATAGAGAAGATATGGGGGTTGTCGCCAGGACCGCTGGTGCCATGTACGGCGTAGTGTTGGCGGCTCTACTGGGTGGCTTAACACCACTTGACTGTGGTCTTCTTAGAATCTGTGGCTGGAAAGTCTTGTCTTCAGATGATGTCTTAACTGAATTTTTGCTGCCTGGGCGCATAGCTGTAGGTTTGTTGGCTGATGCGAGATTTTTAGATGCCATCTCTCTTTGTCCGCTTGTGGGCCGAGTAAGAATTGACATAGCTCGGAATGGAAGGTTTGACTCGGGATTCATTTCTGGAAGCGGTTGGACTTGGTGAGCGGCTGGAGCTCGATTACTAGTTGTTGCTCTTCTAGAACCAGGCGGCGAAACGACTTCTGCCGCACTTAGCTCAACTGCAGAAGGCGATGAAGAAGTTGGCAGGGCCACAGCAGCTGGGATAGTGGCTGGCTTAATGGTCTGAATAGAAGGACTTTTGAATATCCCTAACAACGTCGTTCGATGAGAATCGGTTATGGCCGGTTTAGGTATATGTTTCTGAGTACCGCTGCTTGCATTTAATTCTTGTATAGAGGTTTGAGATATGGTTGTCTGCGAAACGTTTGTTACAGAAGTTATAGGAGCAAGTATAGATACGGAACTCTCTGCAGGTAGTTCTTGGACATGCGAAGGTGGAGCTTGTGGAAAATTTTGCTTTGGGATGTTAGAATGGAGATCCTTAGTCCCTTGATCCCGACTCTTGAAAGCATTGAGAAGGGATAATGAATGGCTATTCAGTGCTTGAGGTGGTTCCTTCTGCTGTGGCGGGACCATTGCGGCATGCACATATGGGAATTGAGGAATGTGGTTGCCTGTAGGTACTGTTGAATTGAACTGCATAGGTGGCTGCTGCGTAGGTTGTGGGACCGCAGGAGGGTGCACAATGCCTCCAGTGAACAAGGCTTTTTGCACGTTTGGAGGTAATGGTTGTGGGTGTATTAAAGTGGGCGGATTTGAATGAGGGCGGAACTGTGGTTGAGGATTTTGCTGCGGAACTTGGTTGCGATATTGCATATTGACTTGAGGGTAGTGTTGCTGCTGCTGGTGCATGTGGAGCGCCGGTTGCTGGTACTCATAGGTCTGGTATAAAGTTTGGTGTTGATGCTGCTGCTGCTGTAGTGGGAAATTCTGCGGTGGTAAATTCGAGAACTGTGGGTGTTGTGGGGCCAGATCATGATGTGATTTTGAGGGAATGGGTTGCATGATGGGGTAGTCCTGGTGAGGCCGAGCAGCCTGGGCCTGAGGTAATTCTGTAGGGATTGATTCTCTTGGGGGAGGCGCACTATGCAGGATGTCAAGTAATTGCCGTCCTGAAGTTTTCGAGGTTGATGATTGTACTGCACTGGTGATGGTTGACTGCAGCATTTGGGTGGAATTATGAGTTTCAAGTAAATTGAAATGGGTAGCAACGGCCTGCTCGTCAAGATCAGCAAGCCCAGAGGCTTCTGGGACATCATCAAAGTCCATATCAAGCTCGCCCATTTGATCGTCCTCTGTTAATCCTTCGTCGGGGCTGATTGCCCCTGTGTTCAAGTACTGGCTGTTTGTAGATCCATTTCCGTCATTTTTCTTCTGCTCTATAACCCACCTCCTAAGCTGAGGGAGAAAGGGAGTCACCATGAAAAACTTGTTTGCATGATGAACACCTTCCTGCTGTTGGCTTTTCTTCTTAAAGTTTGGGAGATCAGACAATCGCCACCACTTGATATCACCAATCTCCTTTCGGGTTTGTGTTTCGAAATTCGTATCCATAGGAACATCTCGAAATACAAACAAACGAAATCTTTGTTCCTTCACGTTCGCATCGATGTATTTTACTTGCCGGTCTTGGGGAACAAGACCCGCAGCATCAAGGTCATACCCTATTTCTTCGTGGACTTCCCTAATAGCACAGTCGAGATCATCTTCATCCTTGTTGATCTTTCCTCGTGGAAAGCCCCAGTTTCCGCCCTTCTTCCAACCCTTTACCAGAACAGCACAATCCAAATCGGCATTCAACAAGATAGCGCCCCTAACAGGAATTCTTCCTTTATACTCGCGAAAATGATCAAAAGTTCGTAAATGGTTCTCGCGAGACAATTGCGATGTTATGGGACAGTGCAATAATATTCGTAGAAAGAAGTTACGGAGGGACATAGGAGGTAGCTTTGGGTCGAGAGGTCTTATCCAATCTTCGTAATACCATTGTGCTTCTTCGATTTGGAATCCTAATCGCGCAGGATCAGATAGGTCACCCTGCGGAAGATTTATAATGAATCGAACACAAAGGTCGTCCAGCCCTGGAGGTCATGATATGTGGTTAGTCCAAGAATTCATGGTAATTTAGTAAGTCATCATGAGGCATGTTGAGGTCGCCAAATAGACTAGACCTAGCCGTATCATTGACATGATATATTCGCACTTACAGTCTTCTAGCTGCAATTTTCTGTCGGTCATGTTGTCTTCGCGTTACCAGCATATCCACGACTCGAGGATCTATCGGGTGGGGGTGACGCGCAGCAACGCTCAGGCCGAATAAGCTGAAACCCAAGAAGCTATTTGTATAAAGCCTTGTGGCAATATCAAAGATGAGGAGAGTGATTGATTTATTATTTCCCTGTAAATATATTGAAGTATTCGTACCTATGTGAAGGTTTGTTGGTGATTTATTGAGGGAGTAAGTGATTGACTGAGTGGATGATAAATTGGTTGGTTTGATAAGTTGCAAATAATAATGAACGAGGCAGTGTTGGTAGCTACGAAAAGTATTGTATGTACCGCCGTACTACCTACCCGTACATATCTCTCTCTACCAAAATAATTCAAACCTTGAAGCAACCTAAGGCAGCAACGTGGCAATTGAAGTCTTTTGCCATGATGCACTAGCCACACACAACATGTGGCATGAATCACGGACCATATCACAACACAGCCACAATTTCAATTAAAGAATCGCATCAAAAAATGAAAAGTTCACAGCCACAATTGCCAATTTATTTTACTTATCGGTATCTCGGCCGCTTTGCTCGGTAGATGCCTCAAGTGATGGATGGATAAAGTTTAGATCTACATTGCCAACAAATTAAGTCTGAAATGACGTTTTTCTCGGGGACTTTGCTTGTTTGTTATTTACTTGCCTAGGTTCTGTATAGTATAGTACGTAGATGCAGTAGTTTTACCTAGGTAAAAAGAGCAAAGAGCAAGAAAAAAAAGAGGTACTTTGATGAAGGGAAAGAGGCGCAATCAATCTTGGAATAATTGAAGTAATAGAAGAAAAAAGATGATCCATACAAAAATTGCATAACCATTCACAGTATTACAACTTTTTTGCTCCACGATTCAAAACCCAAAATCAAGCTTTCATGTGGTTTGTACCCAATGAATGATACAATCCAACGGTGAGTAGAATAGAGGTATTATTCATTATAAGTAGATTCTGTATTTCATAAATCCATTATATTTCTTCTTTCTTACTATCTATCTTTCTTTCAATAAATTCCAAAGAAAATCCATATTTATTGTTCAATTTACAACAAAATACCAAAAATACATTCAGATTCAGATATCAAGCGCTTTCTGAAACAAGAGTGAACAAGCCTCTGCCAACCAACCTCTACCAACTAACCTCAAACCCATAAGTACTTTATCTCAATTTTTTTGAGTGGCGGAAGGAGTATTATTGATAAAAGGGATTTAAATGAAGACTTATTCTTCAATTTAATTCTCAATATTCATCACCATTTCATTCTCACATTTTATACACCTCACATACAGCAATCATGACGAGTATTGCAACAAAGTTCATTGCTAAGAAGATACTTGGGGAAAATGCTTCAAATAAGTTTGGACAAGAGGTAAAGACAATCTAGAAACTTCAGCTCATCATTAGAATTTCATTGACATTAGTTCAGGACATATATTTTGAAACAGTTCCTGCTTCCAGGTTAGACGGCACTCCTTCGAAGAAAAAGACCTCAAAAAGAAGGAAGGCCATACCTGCTGGCATATCATCAAATGACGCAAAAGTCCTTACGAAAGTTAAGCGTAGAGCTTATAGATTGGATATGAGTCTCTTCAACTTCTGCGGAATTAGATTTGGATGGAGTAGTGTTATCGGTATCGTTCCTGGGTAAGTTCTATCATACTATCTATAAGCTTTGACCAACTGTCTAACATTTACTAGATTCGGAGATGTTATTGATGTTTTTATGGCTCTTATGGTACTTCGAACATGCGATCAAGTTGATGGAGGGCTCCCCAATGCCATTCGAGCGAAAATGATGTTCAATATTATGATTGATTTCATAGTTGGTTTGGTACCGTTTGTTGGAGATCTTGCAGATGCCGTATTCCGCGCCAACACTAGAAATGCTCTTGAGCTCGAAAGACATTTACGAGATAAAGGCGAGAAGATTCTCAAAGCACAAGGCATGCCTCTACCGGCTGTCAACCCCCTTGATCCGCATGAATTCGATAAACAGGAAGAACGGTTATCCAATGATCCACCTCCTACATATCGATCTAGACAAAACACACGACAGGAAGAAGTGAGCCAATATGAGCCTGGAGGACGTCAACGGGGTAGCTGGTTCGGCTATGGTCCAGCTAGAGCTAAGCAGAGTGATCCTGAACAAGGTTATTCTCAACCACCACAAGTTAGAGTAGAAGAACCTCGAGCACCTAGTAAGGTCCATAAGAGCAGACGCTGAGTCACTGGGTGGGATGGAGTCTGAGGTGGAGTGATTGCGGTGGAACGATGGTGGTGGAGTGGTGGTTGGGCATGTACAGCGGGAAATATCCAAAGATGCGTATTTGTTGATGAATGACGACGTCGATTACGATTTCCTTTTGTCGATGATGGCCGGGGCATTAGATGCAACATGAAAATATACCTACTTATAAGTAGCTACAATAGATATCCTTGAAATAATTAATTAATTGAATATACCATATAATATCATACTGTACAGTGCGCATATCATAGGTGTTGTAACAGCAAAGTGTTATTCATTGTATGTAAAGAACGCACCATATGCAACAATAACCGTAGGTATGTAAGAACAAACAAAGGGAAGGGGGTACAGTAGTGAATTATATCTGCTATTCCGATTTAATCTCCGTATTGAGTATGATATTCATTCTTTGATGTTCTTTTTGGTCTATGAATCATTCAATTATTCAATCATTGCGAATTTGAGACTGATAATTCAATATTTCTCCACTGACTGCTTGAATCAACACGGTCCTCCTCATCCCTCTAACCATGAATACAAAAAAATTACACAAAGTTACAAGGATTAAAAAGATCTGATAAGCAAAAAAAGAGGGGATCTTATATAATTTTAGTGGTCAATTGGTTATAGTACCGACTGTACCGTACTCCCAGCCTCCCATACAAAAAACGCGAAAAACGCGAAACCCTTGCAAAAAATGTTAGCGCGTTAATTACTTTATTTTCGAGGCACGTACCGTAGGCGAACTTTCAAGTACTTTAAGACGAACCTTCTCTCATTTTTTTCTTACATCTACATCTACACAACACAACAACTTGAACTCGACTCAATATCCTCTTTCCTTAATTAAGAGTTCTACATTTTACAATACTACTTCACATTCCTTCAACAATTACTCTACCTTCACAATAAGATTCATTATGAACTCTCAAATCACTCCATCAAAAACCGTAAGTTTTCTTCATCCCACCTTCACCAGATCTTCTTCAACCTGTTTGATCTTGTGCTAATCTATACATTTCCACAACAGGCTGCATCTGGCATTGAGGGATTAAAGATGGAAACCCCAGTAAAGAAGATCGACTTCCAAGCTGCAGGAAAAGAAAACTTACCTGCCGATATCGACTCACCAATTGCTAAGGATATGGAAGTCAAGAAACCAGTCGTTGAGGAAGTCAAAGAGAAAGCCCTTGTGGTTGCACCTGGTATCAAGCCTGAAGAAGCTGATGAGCCTCTTCTCCAAGAGAACCCACAACGATTTGTCTTGTTTCCCATCAAGTACCATGAGGTAAGTTTCGTGTTCAGACGCGTCCACGCGTAAAGTGCTAATATGTTTTGGGAATAGATTTGGCAGATGTACAAGAAGGCTGAGGCATCTTTCTGGACCGCAGAAGAGATCGACTTGTCAAAGGATCTTCACGACTGGAACAACAGACTCAATGACGATGAGCGTTACTTCGTCTCTCACGTCCTCGCATTCTTCGCCGCATCTGATGGAATTGTCAATGAGAACCTTGTCGAACGTTTCAGTGGTGAGGTCCAGATCCCTGAAGCACGATGCTTCTACGGTTTCCAGATCATGATGGAGAACATTCACTCGGAAACATACTCTCTTCTCATCGATACATACATCAAGGAACAAGCTCAGCGAACATATCTCTTCAATGCTATTGAAACCAGTGAGTTATATGCATTTATCACAAGTATGAATGCCTTCTAATCATTACACAGTCCCTTGTATTAAGAAGAAGGCCGATTGGGCTGTTAGATGGATCCAAGACAAAGAATCTACATTTGCTCAACGTCTCGTCGCATTCGCTGCTGTTGAAGGTATCTTCTTCAGTGGTTCATTCGCCTCTATCTTCTGGCTCAAGAAGCGTGGTTTGATGGCCGGTCTTACTTTCTCCAACGAGCTCATCTCCCGTGACGAGGGTCTTCATACCGACTTCGCCTGCCTTCTCTTCTCGCACTTGAAGCATCGCCCAAGTAAACAAGCCGTTCAGGATGTCATCACAGAGGCTGTTACAATTGAGCAGGAATTCTTGACCGAAGCTCTTCCATGTGCTCTCCTTGGCATGAACTCGGATCTGATGAAACAATACATTGAGTTCGTCGCAGACCGTCTTCTTCTTGCCCTTGGTAATGAAAAGGTTTACCGTTCCACCAACCCATTCGACTTCATGGAAAACATTTCTCTCGCTGGCAAGACCAACTTCTTCGAGAAGCGTGTTGCTGATTACCAGAAGGCTGGTGTTATGGCAAGCACACAGAAAGGCCATGAGGATACCGAATCGCAGAAGGAGGCTAAGAATGAGAACGGAGGTGATTTCAACTTTGATGAAGACTTCTAGATTTGCTTTTGCTAGGCTGCTTTCTCGTGTTTTCCACACGCTGTATTTTTTGATACTATGTCTTTTGACTTTACTGGGCATTTGGGTAGATTAGGGGACGTTTGGGTAAACATAATGTTACTCTAGGGAGTTATGAGGAGTTATTTGGGAGGATAAACAAAGTCATTGGACAGACGAAGTGGATAATACCTTGGTAGGATATTGCCATGGTTGGAGGGAAAGGATAACGAGATATCAGCGATTACGATACTAGCGATTTTACATGTACAAATATCAACAGAAAAAGAATACAAATAAATGACCATGAACTCACTCCGTTGTTTACATATTATGTGCATGATTTATATGACGCTGGAAGTTCACTTGATGTAATTTCTTCAAATAGCTTAGAAAAGCTAGCCAACTTGGCAATATAGTAATGTGGTGTCCCATCTCATCTGCGACTTGAACATGGTATATTGAATATGCTATGACCTGAACGCCTCGCCATGCAATTCAATTTTGCAAGCAGCAATGAATCATATCCACATTCCAGAATCGAATCTTCTTCACACCTCGCCCGAGATTCCCTCCCCCAATAATTTTTAAATCCACCCTTCCTTCCTTCCTTCCTTCCTTCATTTCTTTCCCTTCTTCTTCTTCCCCTTCCCACCACCCTGTCCCGCCTGTGTCTGCCCAGCAGCCGCCTTCCCACCCAAAACAGTCGCAGCACCCCCTTCTTCCTTCACCGGTGTCGCAACGGCAGCCGCATCCCCCTCCACCATAACCACATCCTCTTCCTCCGGTAACCCCGCCATCAATCGTCCCAATCGTCCTAATATCTGTATCAATCTCCCTACCTCCGCCGCTTTATTCGTGCTATATTTTAGAGTTACTCCGCTGGCGGGACAGTATGTTTTTAAAACGAAGGTTGCGCGTGGGGGGTCGGGGATGCTGGGTGCGGGGGTGGTTGCATCTGGAGCTGTATCTGGAGATGAGGTTTCGGGCTTGGGTTTGGGACCCCGGGGCTTGTGGGTTGAGGTTGAGTGCGTGCTGGATGGGGCGTGTGGGGAGGAGGGGGAGGGAGTGATGTTGTATTTGCTTGTTATGCGGGTCTGGGGGGTGTTGGTTGTTAGTGAATAGGTAGGTATCTTGAGTTATGGGTAGTGTATTAGAGCTTGGGGAGAATTGAAAATGTTACGAACAGTATTAGGACGGGCTTTAATGAGAAGATTCGATTGTGTGAGCCATTCTTGGGCGGTCGCTAGGTATGGCATCTTGTTCTTGTTTTGCGTGGATTGTGTTTGTGGTGAATGCGACAGAAGGAAATGTATGTGTGGAGATGGAATTGAGCTTGTGGTTTTTTGGTGGTGTACAGTACTAGTAGCTGGATCAGTAATAAGGCTAGTAGTGGGGGACTTCACCTTCACTTCATCTTTGACATGGGCAAAATTTAGGTGAGATTATAACCGGGATTTAGCCGATGACACATGTTTTGTATGTTCAGTTCTTTAATGCCTATATTGAAGAATAATCACAACAGCGACGAAGGCATTCGATTTATATATTATGCATATACTCTCTACGTGATATATTATATAATTCCCGTATATACCATACACGTACCTCCATGTTTCACGACCTACAAGTTCAATCACGTTTTCAAGATCCATCTACATTATGGCAATATCAAACGATGAAGCAATCACCGAGGGTGTAACTGCTCTTGGTCTATCGGAACGCGAATCGGAGAGATCGGTTGCAGATCTACTTCAACGATCTCGTACTCTTATGACGGAACTTGAGCAGTTTAAAGCTTATTTGAAGACGGAGAAGAGGGAGAAGACGGTGGAGTTGAGGCATTTTGGGACTTGTTTGAAGTCTGAGTTTAAGGCTTTGGAGAAGGTAAGATTGATGTTGGGTTTTTTTTCACGCAATGGATTCTTGATGGTGGTAGAGCTTCACTGATGAGAGTTAGTTCTCCGTTACGATGCTACTTGTTTGTATATAAAATCGTAGTTTTCTCCTTAAGGATTCATGATATACCCAAAGGAAAATACTAACCATATACCAGCTTCCAAGTCTTGACACGGGGAATGAAAAGGTAGCTCATACCATAAGTTCGTCCAACTTTCCATTCTACTTTGCTGTCTGGAGTACCGCCAAAACTTGTCATGGAATTACAGCTCTAAGAAAACGTTTCTTTTGGTCATTTAGCACGATCAAGTCAAAACGCTTCGATCTCCCTATGCAAAAAGGCGTCAAAAGTGTGGAAGTAGACATCGTAGCTGATGATGATCTTGAATGGGTTAAAGTCAATACAATTACTGCAAAAAGAATGCTGTATGATCTAGCCAAAGCTGGATGGCACGAAGACGACACGTCTGATGAAGAAGATGACAATATGGCTCAACTTGATGCGGATGATGAATCGGAGGGTTTACTAAAACAAGCCAAGCTGCTGGTAGAAGCATCTAAATTATCTAGATCTAAGTATCGCCATCCTAAAGTCCGACTTGTATTGCCTAGGATTACTCGCGATTGTCCAAAACATGTCTCCAAAGTTTTAGAGGATATTAGAGCACTAGGGGTCACTGTTCAAGTAGCAGAAGATATTCCTGAGACACCCGAATTATCCTCCGTCCTCCGCCATATGACAGTAGATCCCTTTAAAAGGTTTTCAGATACTCTAAACGTTGACTGCACAATGATTTTTGCCTTCATCAGCGAGTAAGTAAACATAGCAAGACAGTAAAATACTCGACCAACTGTTTAATGTTTCCACTATTCGAACTTTGCTAATTTCTATGATTAGCTTATCACATGGCCGTGTTGAGCAAAAGGACTGGCATCATAAATTCCTGATAAAACAAATGGAAATGGAGAGTCAAGACCTGCTATTACCCAACAATGTCTGGCCTGCCTGCGCTTCCAGGAAACTCCTATGTACTCGTCTAGCAGTTCAGAGAGCCCAAGAAATAGTCGACGTAATAGGAACCGACACTGAAAAAACCAGAATGAAACTATTATTCGGACTCGATGACACTCTAACAAAAGAACAACTCCACGAAAGTTTTCAAACCCTCTCCGAATATCCCATACCACCAGAATGGAACCTACCTTTCTCAATCATCGACGTCGATATCCCAGCCATCAGAACACAACTTCCTCCTATCGCTAATGAAATCGCGGATATACTATCTGATCTCAATCAATCTGTGTTTTTGTATGGTTGGGCGGCTGGTATTACTACGATTAGTAGTCATCGTGTTGTGGCGAAGGAAATTGAGGCGGTGATTGAAGCGAAAAGAGGGGATGAGGATTTACAGGGTCCGGATATTTGGTTGTCTCCTCTGGCGCGCTCGCTGGTGGGGAGAGAGAAACAAAGAAGGGGTGCTAAGGCTGAGTGATTGTTGTGGTTGTGAATGTGGTGTATAATATATGTGTTGAAATCATATCAAATTATAACTTCAATACCCTCTGATTAGTTTGAGGTCTTGGAATGATGCGTCCTTTTTTTCTATCTCAACATATATACTGTATGTACTGTACAAGCACCGAGGTAATGATTTTGAATTTTCTGTGTCTGAAATTGATGGGAAAGATTTAAGTGCAGGCAATGCTTCATACATTCAATACTTTCAGTGGAAGATGAATATTGAATATGTTACATAAACCTGGGTCTGAAGATTATATTTTTTAAATGGGATATGTACAATCCAACAAGTTTTGTGGATTCGATTTGTTTAATCATGGTGAAAGATTGGGTATTTTACCGGGCGTTGTTCTTTCTGCATTTACGTCTTGTTCAAATTGGTACCGGTATGCAATTGCTGATTGCTATACACAGCAAAGTCATCGAACTCCTTCCTTAATGTACTGGTTTATACTGCTGCTCTAAACTTCGCTTTTCGTATATACTACCTACGCATATTATTTACAGTTTGTTCAGTTGAAGGAAAGTGCCCATGGCATCAAAAAGAAAGTCTTTTATTTTATATCCAGTTATGTATACTAGTACATATCAAATCTCCCAGAAGGGAAGGAAAGGGTTTCAAATGCCTAAAGAGCAAGTGAACCGTACCCATCGAGTCGTTATTTTATTAAACTATTCTACTGTACCCTTAAAACCCAAAAGGGCAGTTCTACTGTACTTACCTGGTTGTTGTGTAGGTGTGTGGGTAGGTATGAGTTTATGGATGGGAAAGAAAAGCATAGTCATATTGAGTGGAGTACCTATTGGGAAGAACTATCTAGTTCTTCTCGATGTGTTGATTTGGATTTGGACTGAAGAGTGAGTAGATGTCTTGGCACCTACGTTTTGATTTGTTGATTTTGGTTGTTTGATATGAATATGAATTCTGACTGAATTGGTAGATATTTAAATACTTTTAATTCATTTGGATTCTGACTGACTATTTGGTAAATATCTTAGTACCATGTTATTGATTTCTTTAAGCAATTTTGGGAAATTTTCCTATTTTGTATTTATTGGCTGGCAGTCTGAATTCAAACTTTTCCTCATTACTTACGTCTATTGGCTCTTTTTTGGCTTGGAATCGACTATTAAGTGATATATCATTTGCCTTATACTTTAATAGCATGATTTTAAGAAATGTTCATTAGCATACTTAGAAAACAGTGTATTCCCAAATTCTGTTATAAATATCGGGCTTCTTCCCCTCCCTTGTCCTTCTACATTTCTTTTCCTCCAAACCATTTTTACTTTTGAGAAATATATTCGAGTCTATATCCTTACATATAACTTTCAAGTCCCCATCTCAACTTCTTTTTAATATCTTCAAGATTACCTTACCAATATGTCTAATATTGCAGTCCTTGCTGAGCCGGAGCAATATTTTGTTGACTCGAGCCGTCGGAGCCATATTGGCATTATTGACGATCTTTATAAATACCATGTTCGGTTCTGGGGCAGAGTTCAATTCGTTGCATTCGAAACCCTAGAAAGAAAGTTCCTATCACGAATGAACGATATCGAATGTTGTCTATATGAGCTTTATGCTTACCATAATGTCAGAGATCTGGAGACGCTTTGTAGCATTATAAATGTTTTAAGTACTATTGACCCGAACCAGGAGATAAATTTTACACTCAGCGATATCTTTCTTGCTATGCGCAACACTCATTATCTTGTCTCAATGGGGTATGAGCTTGCAAGAAGCTCAGAGAAAGACTACTATTTCTCGGCTCCCATGAAGGACATCAAAGGAAAGAACAAAATTTCACATATGGATGTAAGTATCCGTCCCGTCCTGTCCCGCAAAATATATACATCACCGGCACCAGCTAACCTTGTGTTATAATAGTGGGACAGTGCCAGCGCTTACGAAATCTCAAATGTCCTACTCGCCAAGGGACCCTTGGAACTTCCAAAGGGAACCACCTCACAATCGCCCCCTGACACCGAGTGGCTAGAGCTACGAATGTGGAGAATGCGTCGCTTTTGGGCCAAACTGCGATATCCACACCGGGATCCTCAGTTAGCGCTTAACATAGCAATCCGATTATGGCAAACTGAAAGTAGCCATCAAGAAGTTGCCGACGCGGCCGCCAAGATCCCCCTCAACGGTCGCCAATACCGTCTTCCGATACACGATACGAATGAGGTTCGTGCGGCTGCTAAGCGCGAGACGATGATGGGTTGCTTTGATCCGTTGGACAGAGATATGACGTATCTCCTTAGTGATGATCATTTGGACTACCGACCGCGCTTTGCGCTGCTTCAATATGCACTGCGAATGCATACACCTAATAAGATGGTGTTATTGGTGGAGCATGTCAATATTGGACTATCGAGAGTATCATATGGTGATCCAAATGACATGTATGGTCGATTGGGAAAAAATAAGCGTGAAGAGGGTGAGGCAGAAGCCAGAAAACTATCAGGGCAACAGCTTAAATCGCTGGAACAGGCTGCAGAAAAAGTTTCTTCGATGTTGAAGGAGGTGAAGAAGGAGGAGGAGAAAGAGAAGGTGAAGGTGAAGAAAGGGGAGAAAGAGGCCTGGGAGAAGGAGAAGGAGAAGAAGAAGGAGGAGGAGGAGGGATACTCTTCTGATTGGAGCTTAGCCTCAAGTGAATCAGATGTCTAAGATTTTACTTTCAGTTTCTAGTATGGAGTTTTTATAGATCTTGTACATCTAAGTTAAGCATATGTGGTTGTTTTAATATATCAAAGATCAATTATTATATATTATTCTATGGGTATTATGGTATATTGAGTGGCGCGTATGTCCAGTGATATGAATATAGGGATTTGGATATGAAGATGTTGGAGTATGACAGCAGCATCGTATGGATAGATCCTAAGAAAGGTCAGAAAAGAAACTCGAGTTACTATATGGTTATTTCGTTATCTTCTCTGATTTCCATTGTACTTTATCTTCCTACTAGAAATAGAACTGTCCTTTCACGAGGTAGGGCTATTAATTGGTAGTTACAGTCATACACAAACATATTTCAACTGTTGGCATGTGCCATTTATGTTATATATATTTTGAATTGCTTTTTTGAAGAAACCTGAAATTACCTCTTAAAGAGAAAGGTGCGTAGCAAAGAGGAGGAAAAATGAGGAGAGAAATATTTTTCACATGAGTACAAATCTTTTGAGCCGTTCTAAATTATTTCAAGAACTTGAACTCTACAGTAGAGTTCAAGTAGTAGAGTCTCTACTACTGTATGCGACAAATTGGGAATGTCGAATGTCGTGCATAATTGGTATGTAAGCTGTTTGTTTCTTCAGCCCTATTACGAGGGCCCTAGATATGGTCCTGCTTATTCTAATTTGGAAGTTTAGGGGGACGGATATCATATTTTTACGTCAATACTCAATTTTATGGAAACTCGATTCCATTCTTACCCCGGGTTTCAGATGAGGTGAGATGATCGTTATTTTAAGGTTGATTTTAGATATTACTTGATGTTTGAGAGATGGGATAATTATATTAGGACTTTTGTAATATGTCATTGATACATGATATGGGTTATTGTGTATTTTGAGCTTGTGCTACACCCCTGGTTCATGGTTTTGGGGGATGGGGATGAATGAGGTGATTTGGGTATGAGCTTGGTTGATTTTCCGTGATTAGTCCGATCAGGTAACATCACAGTCCATCAGTAAACCCCATGAGATCGAAGCAAAGCCGGTGGCAGAGCTTTATCTTTCTAGATTGGCTTGGAGACCAACGTACTTTCCTTTTCATGTTATTCTCTAGATAAAATATCACAATGCAGCATATTCATGAAGGTCAACGCAATAGGAACCCCCCCAAAAGTGTATGCTTCTAAATCAAGGTTGTTCAATTGTAAAAGTAATATCTATATGCGTAATTCAGGGTATACAAAAATGGAAGATAGTAGTACAAATCATTCGAACCCACAACTCCAAGCTAATTCAGACCCCCCCCCCTCACTATCCCCCAGTACCAGGCATCCCATCTACCACCCTATTTTGATGTATAATGTGACTGCATCTCCACATCCTGATCCCGCTTATCCGGTATGAACATCATGACCAATCTCCCAATAATAGTTTTCTTCGCGATCCTCAACAATGTGTTTCCTGCACCCGAACCCTTTTCTTTACGTTGTTGTTGCGGTCGAATTCCTCCGCCCTCGAGTGGTTCTGCACTTTCCGACCTGGATCGACCCTGTGCAGCATCTCCGACTTCGTATTTATGCACTTTCAATGTAAGACCGATACTTTCGTACACAACAACAATGACAAGTTCCATGAGTAGAGACATGCAAAGAAGAACGGTGACACTTCCAGTAAAGGAGTTAAAACTGTTGGAATGTGTGAATGTCGATAAAATCGAGTAGAGCAGGCGAACGCCCAGGAATGGTAAGGCGATCAAAATGGCAAAGAATATCCTCTTCTCCCCTTCCTCACAGTGCGAGATTGAGAAAATGGTCAAGACGAAAAACACGACGAGTACGACGTATGTGAGAATGAAAAGAGCATTCCCGGCTTTAGTGAGAGTCGACGGAACCCATTTCCCAGTTGTCGAAAACGAATTAGATGCGTCGCTACCACCAATGATGCCAAGGATCAAACCAATGAATGAGATTAGTTCGATGAACTTCAGCATCGTCGGCTGCACGAATGTGGTGTGTCCATTGCGATTGATGCTATCGATAGCACGACTCAACAGTCCAACTGTGGCCAGCATGAGTGGGGAAAGACCGATGTTTTGAAGAATAAGAGCACCCGTATAGAGAGATACCGAGGGATTGGAGATTGCGGCAATTTGCATGCAGGAGCCGATGGTTCGGGCGAGCGAGAAGACAATGAGGAAGTACCAGCCGGAAGACTTGCCGAAACCGTGGCGGAAGGCGAGGAAGAGTGCGATGAAGAAGGAGGGGATGTAGATAACTACTTCGCCAATTGCGACACCGTCTCTGTATGTGATATTTGTCATATCGTAGGCGGGAAAGTGGAAGCTGAGTGTGAATAGGAATAAAAGGAGATTTGAATTATGAGATGGAAGAATGTTTGATTGTAAAGTGGCTGATATGGAAAGAACGATGAGAGAAGAGAAGGAGAATATATACCTTTTACCTACCCACCACAATCCCCACCTACGAGTACTCATCACAATTACCTATTCCGTTAGATCCTTATTCCCCATATATCAAGATTCGCGTTGCGCTGAACGAGCCTGAACAATCGCTTATATGTGGCTATCCAACGCCATCTTTGGCGCACAAGAAATTGCACAAAGGCCAATCGGATTCCATTGTAACTTTCTCGATACTCCACTGATTTTAATGATTTCTTGCTTGCAAAATAGCGCTTCAATGGCTGTACCCGACGCGCTAAAAGAAATAATCAAAATCGTAAAAGTACTAATGAAGTTATTCCAATATCAAATGATTTGGTAGTTGCGAATTAAATTCAAGAATTGATTCCTCGAAACCAATGAATGGGCGTTGGGGCCCTAAAGCGAACACTACGCAACTACGCAACTACGCAACTGCACATCAGATCAGATCCTTTAAATCAGACGTTATGCCTATTATGGTCATCTAGAAGTTCTACGATAGGGCAGGGGTATTGCTTAGCCTCCTTTAAAGAACCTTTACAACAACATCTCTTTTGGTTTCAATGGGGTAGTATCTAAAATGATTGGTTGAGGAGCGAGATCAGCTACAAGTGTCAAACTAGAATGATGAAAATATAGATAGTAACTTCAAGATGAACAAATTAGGCCATTTGTTAGGTTGGCTGCTCCTATTTTTTCCAGAACCAACCAGACGCTATGCCTATTATGGTCATCTAGAAGTTCTACGGCAGGGGAGGGGTATTGCTTAGCCTCCTTTAAAGAATTTTACGACAACATCTCTTTTGGTTTCAATAGGGTAGTACCTAAGGTAATTGGTTGAGGAGCGAGATCAACTACGAGTATCAGACTAAAATAATGAAAATATAGATGGTAACTTCGAGATGGACAAATTAAGCAATTTGTTAGGTTGAGCTGCTCCTGTTTTTTTGTTCTGGAATTGCTCTAAGAAGTAGCTTTGGTGGGGCTTAGTGCTGACCTGTTTCTGGAAGAACTTTTTGGTGGCTTGCTTAATCAGCCATCAAGCGGTATGATGGCCTTAGGATTCTTCCTAAATATATGCACAACACCCTTCATTCAGGAATAATATAGAATCTCTCCTCAACAGACGAGGTTCTGTGTATACTCCAACTTGCTCTAGGGGTTCATCTCAATACTTATTAAAAGTTGCTTCTTTTTACCCACCTACAGTACCGCAGTTCCCAAAATATGTTCACTACCAGCACGTATCAGCACTGACTTCTACCATACAAGCAAGTATATTTTGCTTTTTCGAGGTCGCGATAACTCTCTCCCCACGAACCTGAGGACTGGTGACGAATTGGTGAAGTAAGCGGGGCCCGCGAATAATTGATAGGCTCAGAGACACGTCAGTCGTTCTACATGGGCCATCTTTCGATTTTGAGTTTTGTCGACGTCGAATTGTTCAGCTCGATATCTCTACACTTTATGTCCCATCGGCATGCTTCGCATTCAACGACGCACGTTTTGAACTTCGAGCAATTCCTACTCTAGAATACGGAAATGAACATTTGTCGCGTTAAGTTTGGTGATTACATGGGAGACTAAGACTGCCAGCGAGAAAGCCTGCGCGATAGGGTTTTCAGGATTTCTAGGTACTACTCAAATCTCTCGACTCCCTTGGGCCGTTCAATAGTTCTGATTATTGTCGTTACCGCCCTGCCTTTCGCTTTTTGTGCAGTGTTATCTACTCCGGCGATGCCCAAACCCACCTGTAAAGCGTGAGTGTGGGACCTAGCCTATTCCTCAGTACTGGCGTGGAGTTCATTTCGAATCAGGTTGAATTGTGTGTTACTAAGTGGATTTTGAATTCTTTTTCTTTGGTTAAATGTAGGATTCAATGGACTAGAGGAGCTATCGAGGCGAATCCGGTTGCTGTTCGGGGCACAATTCATCCTTCGAATGGGGATAATACCCTTGTTTACGAGGATTGTGATATTTGAATTTTGGAAGTTATCCAAACTTTCAAACCAATCTGTGATGCTTCAAAGCGCAACGAGCGAATGAACGAATGGGTGAAAGTGAGCCTGTGGTTTGCACTCGCTATGAAGTGGGTTTGAGTAATGAGCATATCAAGATGTGTTGCATGAATCTTTGAGAGTGTATGAAGTGGATCTTGAGCGCTATCAAATAGATAAAGAGCTCGCAGAGGGAATGAGAGATAGTTATCGGATTCAGTGTGAGGGGTTACACGGCGTCTACTGTAGACAGAAGCGAAATGAGATTGGAGCTCGGGCTATGGAAAACTCCCACATTATATTCTATCCCTTCGCATAAAGGAAAAGCATCAAAAGAATTTACTTATGTCGATTGACAAGCCAACAACTGACGTATGATTTGCTGCTTTAATATACACAAAATATGCTGTAATTGAAATCATGGCCCATGTTGGGGCCGGTCCCACTCAATGGATTGTTGGATTGTGGCAATGCATGTTTCGTTGCTCCATTGTATATTCAAATATTGGAATTGGAATCATGGCCAATGTATGGGCCGGTCCCACTCAATGGATTGTTGGATCATGGCAATGCATGTTTCGTTTCCCAGTTATATCTTCAAATATACTGTGTAATTGGAATCCGGGCCCAAATATTGGACCCGTCCCACTCCGCGGATTGTCGGATCGTTTCAAAGAATATTTTGTTACCCATTATATTTTCCAACATGCTGTATTTAGAATCATGTCCCACCTGGAGGATTGTTGGATCGTGGCGATGGGATGTAGGTCCACTTTACACAAACAAACGAGTCGGAAATTGTGGCAACCACCAACACCTGTCTTCACTATAAGTATACCTCAAGTACACATCCAGTTTGCTCACATCATCTAGCCAGCGACTTCTTATCTTCATAATTTTCCAATCAGAGTGTTTGCCGAATATTCAAGCTCCACCATTACAGCCTTTACTATCATGTCTTCAGTAACTCCCACACCCAAAGAGAAAAGGAGCAACCACCATGAGCACAGAAGCAGAAGTTCTTCTTCAGGTGGACAAGGAAGTAGACGAAGCCCAAGCCAGGAAGGCCTCAGAAAGAGAATGCCCCCCCTCCCCGTGCCTTCTCAGTCTAAAACTTTGGACTCTCAACAACAACCTGCGGTCCCAAGGCAAGTACAAGCTCATTCCAACCATACTGCTAACACGTCAAGCAGCGTTTCGGTTATTTTGAAGCTAATTGTGGTGTCAGTAGAAGGTCCGAGAGTACCAACCAGGCTGATATGAGTCATATGCTAAAGGGTTTCAACAAAAACAAGGTGTCAACTGCATTTGCATCACTTCATCCAGGAAACAAAACACCTCAGACGGGACAATCGAGTAAGTCTGTAGAGGTTAAAAAGGAAATCAGCGCGACAAAAAGGGGAAAGAGCCCGGAGAAGTCTACCCCTGCTACGAAGAAAAAGGTAGCAAACGCGTTTGCGTCTCTGTATTCGATTTCTTGTGAAATTTGTGGCGACGACTTCGATTCCTTTGACGGCAAAAGGTGGACCTGTTGCAAGAAATCTTGGTGTGCAAATTGCATCAAAAGTACGTTCGAAGTATTTTTCAAGGATTTACAGCAAAAACCGAAGTGCTGTCGCAAGGGGGTTATCGAGTTTGGGGATGTCAAGCCATTATTCACGGGTAACGAATATAAGAATAACAAGTATAAAGACTTCATGGCCCTTGCGAAGAAGCAGCTAGAGATATATGCAAGTCCGGATCCATTATATGTGAGTTTATCCATTCAATCCTGCAGCATTATCCTGCCCGACCTGGAGTTCCATCCCCCTATCTCTTTTGGAATTGTATTGCCTGTCCTTCAGTAACAGAGCTGCGCAAAAGTTTCGCCATACATCTGTAACAAACAATGCTGATCTTCCAATTTAATAGTGTGCGGCTCCAAATTGCGGTAGATTCCTCATAAAAAAGACGCATGGGAGTGGCAAAAAGTTTGGCGAGTGCTCGCACTGCAACGGAGCGATAACTTGCCACACTTGCAAATCTATTTGGAAGCCAGGCCACGGCTTGGTCAATTGTAGCAATGCTACAGCCGACGCAGCTAACAGTGTGAAACTGGAATCGGGAGAGCAACGCGCCAAGTGCTACCACTGTAAGGCCATCAATGTCAAGCTACCCGGAGGTTGCAACAAAGTACAATGGTGAGGGTTCCTTACAATCAAACTTTTGACCATTATCGCTGACTTGTATGATAGTACTTGTGGGAGAACAACTTGCTTTGGGTGCGAGAAACGAGCTGCTGAGTGCAAATGCAGGAATCCTCGAGGGTGACTCTTATTATAAGGTTAGATGCGTGTTCAATATCGGGTAACTTGAGCTGATTGGCGTTTGGGGGTGGGGATGGGGGTTTTATCTTTGGCGTTCTGGAGTTATGTCTACTCTGAAAAAATTTGATACAGCAACCAAAAAAAATGGCGTTGGTTGGCGTTTGGGGGTTTTTGATTTTTGGCGTTCTGGAGTTATGTCTACTTTGAATATTTTATACAGCAATAAAAAAAACAGTCTTTTCAACGTGGTACTATCTTTGTCTTGTAGATCTGTGGATGAATCAACCTGTTGCTACGAAGTAGTTCTCTTATGAATGTTTTGTAGAGTGATTGTTGCATTGTTGTGCTTTATCTCAACTCATTTGTTGCTTACCTGGCTTCAACTGTTGATCAATAACTCATTTCACCTCCATTCACTTTACAGCCAGCGTTTTTTTATTGTATTCCGAAAAAGACTGAAATGTCTGCCACAACACGAAGGGGATTCTTCCAGCGAGGCCTGGCGAAGTCCCTCTGTAGACGGAGACCGATACATATTAAATTACAGAAGTGGAGAACACGCTGATAGACAATTGAATTTATTATTGGAAGGGGCGATCTGAGTTTTCCGTCGAACATAATGGAAACTCTATGAAGAGAATGCCTTCCTGTTTCATTCCACTTAAGTCTCCGTCAAAACACTACCATAGTAGCTACCTAATTTCCCACATAATTCACCACACTTTTATAATCACCAACATTACAATACCTCTTTATCGTCTATAAATATATTTTCACTGTACCTATTTAGCTATTTAATCAATCAATCAATCAATCATAATATTACAATAAAACTACGCACAAGCAACCACTCGAGGCGATTCCAATTCTCAACAGCAATCCATCGGAAAATCCAAATAACATGCAAGAAGTCCGAGAACAACGCCCCCAAGGAAGCTCATCCCGACAAAGTATGTCCAAAAGGAAGATTACAACGGACGAGAGACGAAGTATGCCAAAAAGGAAGATTACAATGGAGGAGAGACAAAGTAGGGAGAGACAAAGTATGGAGAGACAAAGTAGGCCCAAAAGGAAGATTACAACGGACGAGAAACTTACATCATGTTTCGACCCCAAAGACTCTTGCATCGTTTGTGGCGATGATTCTTCCGAGCATTCCCCCTTGAAAGGCAAACGATGGCGATGTCGCCACTTTTGGTGCGTAAGTTGTATCAAACGTGTATTCACTACATTCTTCCACGATTTTCAAAGTCCTCCGCATTGCTGTTACGTGGGTATTCAGTTCCGTAATGTCGAGGAATTTCTCAAAGACGAGGAAAATGGGGAATTTGTGGATTATGCGAAGAAGAGGCTTAGGGAATATGAGACTCCGAATGCGCTATATGTAAGTTTGTACTCTCAATCCCCCAAGAAATATACTGGCCGGTTTCAAAGGTCATCCGCATTGCTACATATGTATTCAAACTTCCACCGGTGGGTGCAAGGAAATTGTCACCACAGCATAATCTTCAGACATCTACGATAAATTGAATTTATTATGAATTCCATGAAGCCATTTTTCAAGAATTGGGTGGTTCTTGAACATGGAGACTTTGAAATTTGAAGTTGAATAAACGATAGTTCAAAAAGTCATTCCACAACGAAATATGTGCTGTGGTGTCAATTAACTTCTTGTTCTTTAGTTCACGATCATTTGATTGTGTCTCATTTCATGTATCAACAAAAGTCAATCACTAACTTTCTAATCTTCTAGTGCTCAACCCCAGATTGTGGTACATTCCTTGAGAAGGGGTCGCACCGGAGCGGCAAGATATGTGGCAAATGCTCGAAATGTGGTCAGATGACTTGCGATAAGTGTAGATCTAAATGGGAAAAGGGACACGGCGAAGTGAACTGTCAAGATGTGGCAAGTCAAATAGCACTAGCTGACATTTTGGCGAACGGAGAGCAATTGGGCAAGTGTTTCCATTGTGGGAAACATAACGTTAAGGGGGCTGGGGGTTGCAATAAAGTGTTATGGTGAGTTCTTTCTGCTGGAACACATAGATTTAGGAGCTGCTAATTGGGATACGAACGATAGTACTTGTGGGAAAGTGACTTGTTTTGGATGTGGGAAGGGATACGGCAATTGCAAATGCGGAGCGACGGGTGGGGACGACTAAACACGTACATACACTGCCCCAACTTCTTTGCCAACTTCAATTTATATCAGTACTTGGTTGGTTGGTGGACCTCATTTGTTGCCTAGGCATTTTCGCTTTATGGCCAGCGGTATATTTTACTCGCCTGCTTTACATGAGCCAGCAATTGGTTTGCCATGCAGCAGTGAATGTTAGATCAGACTAGATTAGGAAAGCGAATGAGAATTTTTTGCAAATCTGAGCCCGCAATGTAATTTCCTATTACGCCGGTATGTTACCTAACATGTAACACTGGCCGGGTTGTGGAAAGGTCAATCGATTAGTGAATGGATGAATAAATGGATAGATACAGTAGACTTTTGAGGATTCCCGAGGATTTAATTTTACACTGTTTCTTTCACTCCTCTATTATCTCCGAAATCATAGCAGTTATGCCGGTAAATAATTACCGTAAACCACCCTGATATTTGTTTTCAAAATACGATTTGCAATCGATCCAAGAGCCCAACTCATCAACTATATCGTTCATTGCCTTTGAAATGGCATCACAATAAACACATTCCGTTTTATCGCTTCCCAGAAGCCGCCTTTCGCGTACCAGTTGGAAATTCTAAAAGATTGCACTCCGGTCAATCTTCCCCACCTTCTGTCTGCACCCCCCAAAAAACCAACCCTCCTAAAAGAAAACTTATAGGAAAGAAAAAAAGATTTAATTGGAAAAAATGGCAAAACTGTACGGGCCACCTCCGTAAGGGCCCTAGGCCCCGCGGGCCCACAGAAATCCAAGCGGGTGGATTTTTTCCGTAGTCGAATCGCCAGTGTTACCACTGGGCCAAACAGCCGCTGCGCGGACGCTCACGGATCTGTGTTTGGCGAGTGGAGGAAACTTATTTGGTGCTATATTACTTTCCCGCCTAATTTTCTGGCTCCGGTTTGGTACGGTAACATGATAATTGATAAGATACCTGTGGTTTATGTTGTTTACCGCCTTACTTCTTCCAAATGTAAATATAAATATTCTTCCTTGATTGAGTTCTTTAATTGCACCGCGGTTAATAAAGCCCTTCTTGTACGAGTACTTACCTTTGTAGTATGAACTACTCTATTTCTTAGGATTATCTCTGCTTCACCTACTCATCTCCTCACTCACCCATTATCAGCACCCCATCTCCCCTTGGAAGGATATACCCTCTATATAGTTGCACTCAATCCTCCCGCCAACAAAAAACTCTCAGTCTCCACCATTCTGGGACCTTTGTCTTAGGTAATCCTCAGCGTCCAT
>JWJB01010339.1:0-24891 GCA_000812895.1 Rutstroemia sydowiana
CACTTTGATAGTGTCTGTTTGGCGACTATTTCTTACAAAAGCCGCATGAGTTTCCATGATTTTCTCCATAATCTGACTGCGCAAATTTCTCACTGCCAGAATAATTGAGTCGCTCGCAAAAATAATCATGCTAGTATCTGTTGGATCAACAGGGAATCTACCAGCAATCTGAAGCGCACATTCTCGAAACAAAGCCGCATGGCGGAGGCTATGCGCCAATCTGATTACATCTTGAGAAAAGTAAATATCCGAGAGGTTTCTCACGAATGCAGGACTGATGAGAAGACACTCTCCTAGGTTTCGGGATACGGCCGGTAAGCAACAATAATAGTCGCATAGTCCATAAACGCGGTATAACTTATCTAGGTCTGCGGTCTCCCAGATTTTAGAGTCAAAGGAAACTGGAATTCTATACATCATCTTGAAAACTCCTAGAATGGCAGCTTCCTCGTCCTTGATTGAATTTCCTGGTATGGAGAAGGTTGTACGTTTCTATGTAGTTAATTTATAAGTAAGGGCCATTATTTGTCAAAATCACGAGGAGTCACCTACCGCATTCTTCTGGACGAGGTGCCATGATTTGCTCCCTTCTTCTTCCACTTCAGAAACCCATTCATACATATACTCCTGAGACTCATGCTGGACCTTCTCGGGGGAATCGAGGAATTTGCGGAAAAATGAAGAATTAGCCTTTAATACTGAAGAATGAACATGGAATTCATATTCGTCAAATAGTTGAATGCGCATATCCGGCTTTTGGCCAGAAAGGTGGAACTTTTTGATTAATACACTCTTGGAGCTCAGTTGGCGTACCGAATAACTTTTAGAAATTGTCGCCATTTTGGAAGATGATTAAGTCAAATCAATGAAGAAAACGATGTGAAGAGAGGTGCTTAGACCTTGAAGGAAGGGCAATTAGATATCCCAGTGATATCATAAATCATAAATCAAATTTATAGAGAAAAAGTTGATGTATCTAAATAAGGTTGCAAAGTGGTACTTCCTCATCAAGCATAGTTGGTGCCTTGCCATTTTTGAAATGTTTATTCACCAACAGATAGAATAAAATTATGACCTGCAGCAAAATCTTTTAACCTGAAATATCACCTTTCCTTTTCAACTTTGATTTTTTAATTTTCATATTTCAAGATTAACAATGAATTAATTCCTAGAGATTTCAAGTGTGCATAGTCTTATGGCATCTATTGGTAATTACTTCCAATTATACTATTATTCATTTGATTCTTGAACAGAATCCGATACTTCAGCTTTAAGACTTCTATTTCACAGTCGTTTGTGCGACAACCTGCGATCCTCCAACAATAATTCAACCTTGAAACTTCTCGTCATCACTACTTCCATTATTTTCTTTGTCAGAAAGATACTACAAAAGCTCCCACCAAAAATGGCTACATATTCTGAGACTTGGGTAGATGCACCCGATTGGAAAAAGGGATTTTGTCGATGCGAGTTTCATCTGCCAGGCCAAAAACCTGATATGCGAGTTCAGCTTACATTCACACACTCTTCGAACATCATAGTCCTCCACTCCTCGGTTCTAAAAGCCAATTCAGCGTTTTTCCGCAAGTTTCTTGATTCTTCTGATAAAAGCCCTCCCGAATCTGAAGAATATAGATACGAATGGATTTCCGAGGTTGAGGAAGGTGGTAAATCGTGGCACCTTGTTCAGGAGCAAGCTGTATGTGTTTTCCAGTTCTTTGTGATGATTTTATACTTATCAGGCGATTGCATAGAGCCGTCAAGACCTTCCATTGTCATTAGACAAAGGCTTGAATTCCCGGAGAGAGGTGGAAGCAATTAAAAGAGTTTTTAAAGCAATGTATAACCTTTCATTTGCTTTTCAAACTGCATCCCAATTCCAATCCGCTGTGGACCTAGCCGATTATTATTGCTGTTTGCCAGCTGTATCTCGAATCCTATCAACTTGCCTTCTGGAGAGTACATCATTTGTACAAGGTCTAGCCAAAGATGGACCCTGCGAAGCTCGAAAGGTAATTGCGGGTGCTTACAAGTTGCGTCATCCACTTCTCTATCAGGAATGTGCACTTCAAATTGCGGGTAACTTGGATTACGACGACAATCCCGAAGTTCTGAATCGAACAGTAAAGGTCTGGCTTTCAGATCAAATTCCAGCAATTAAAAGGAGTATAAAGGACCTGTGCGGCAAGTTAGACTCGATGATTGTAGACGCACAAATACTTATCGCACAAGATGTGGAATTCGTGGACTGTTATAATGAATGCTTATCTGAAGCTGTATCTGATGATGAACACGGACAGGTTTCGGTAGTTCCCCTCCCTGAATACTATCGTCAGCTATGTGTATTTGGGGACAACGATCTAGAAGATGACTGTCCATGGGCATCTAGGCATATGCTTAGCGAGCTGTTGTTGAACAAATCGAAGCTGAATAAGCATTTAGTTGCTGGTGCGGGAAAAGGTGCGAATCGCTTCTACTGCGCCTACCTCGAGGAAGAAGAGTTGCCAGTGAGTAGACTTTGTGTATTTCTTTTGAGTGAAACTAACACGCCGATAGTGGGACAGATCTCAAACCGAATGGTAGTTTCCAGGCGAATGTTACTTGAAGGAAGAAGCTTTCCCGGCCGAACATAACTTTTCGAACTGCGGGGTTGCTAATACAGAACTGTGAATACAGGTCTGCGAGGGATAGATCTATGAGATATAGGCTTGTACAATATGAGAATTGGCTTTGAGGTGATACCTATTTAGCAGAATTTGGTAGAAGGAAACTTTCCGAGATTGGGTTGGGCTTACGGCAAGTCCAACTTCTCATTGATGGCTAGTATTTCTTCGGGAAAGATAAATGCATTCTCAAGCACCTACAACATCTCAAACTCATCGTATTTCGTATAATTGTGAAAAATGTACTCGACAATACTCCGCACGAACTGTAAGATACTAATTATATTTGTCGGCATGACATCAAACTGCACCCGTCAAAGGGATATCTATGATAATATTCTTGTGTATGGGTGAGGATGGCTGTAACAAATAAGCTTTTCTGACATTTGAGGGTTCTCGCCTAAGATAGAACGGGCGAAGAGAATACCATTATCAATCCGACCGATTGGGAACCAAAAATGAGGATACCTTCGTAACCCGACTTATATGGGTACATTTTAGATCATTATCAAATCATAAGCGCAACAACAATCATAACAATTTGCTTTCCCTAGAAATGAAACCACTTCATCAATTCCGGTGAAAAACAACCTTTAGAATTCTCGTCTAATAAAAAGGGGCGAAAAATAGCTTCAATACCTGCACGCTACCGCAGGTCCGCATAATCATACTCATCAATTAATACTCGATTCATAACAACAAAAATTACATCAATAGTCCAAATTATGATTCATAATTTGAATCATCGCATTACTGTACATTATTTGACTCAATTCCTGGCACCCGACTCCCCCTCATCGATTGTTCTTATTCATAGGTTAAGTCTATTTAAGCAATAAGGTTCGTCCTGTGGAGTGGGGGATAGTTTGTAAGGTACGGAGTATTTGAATACATTTCTTATGAATTGAAAACTTGTCGATACAGTTATTGCGTGAATTGAAGTCATGGAAAAGGTCATACAGATCGAGACCTCGAGTATATCGTAAGTTGATAAGCTGTATCTACCTGTATCTACTATTGTATGGCGGAGGTGCTGATGCAGAATCTTTGTAGCTCCAAAAAAAGTGAGGATTATTTCGATAAGGAGTATGCCTGGGAGCACGGCGTCAACGGAGACAATATATGGGCATTGGAGAATGTTGTAATTTGCCATATGAGTGGGCAAGAAACAGGATGCACGAGCGTGCCAGTACCAAGAACATATATCGAGGAATATTCAACTTGGAGTACGTATTCAAGAACCAGTTACACTAAGCTATCGCGAGAAAAGAGATCGTATGCCTTCCTAACAACCAATAGTGAATTCAAGGATTTGCGGGCCGAACAATACATATCGTCGCGCGGAGTTTAGCGTATGGCCCAGCGGAGAATACTACTTGGAAGCTTTCTTGTACGTCATTCGGTGGTTTGAAACTCAGGATATTACGAGGTGCGGGAAGGAACTCAAAATACCCTCCGAGGGAAGGGGTGGGTTTCATCTTAGCAAAGGCTTAGAAAAAGACGTGCTCAACCACGAAAGGCTTGTGGAAATTTTGAAGTTTGCCGAATACCTCCGAATCCCCCCGCTTCGAGAACATGTTTTGGCAAAAATTCCAAGCGGGTTGGTTGGAAACGCGCTCAAAAATTCGGATTGCTGGAGAAAAGAACAGGAAGAATATGAGAGGCAGCAACGCAGAAGGGAGTTGGAAGACCTGATAGATGCAAACAAATATCACGTTCGGAAGTCAAGAAACTGTAAAGACACAGTAAGACACATCTTGGGCAGATTAATAAATATAGTTGGTTTTTGACATTTGTTTTTCGTTGAAATCATTTATTATGTATTACGTGTTCTGTATTCGAAATAAAATGTGATTGTGGCGGTTCAGTAACAATTAAAACCAGTCACTCCCCGTCATGGGACTGTTTATGCTATCAAACACAATGTCCCATCCGTCTGAGATTCCCACTTCTCACTTCCAACACAAGTCGGACAATAAAACACATCATTAGGATCATACTCGGCCTTAATTTGCTCCAATCTGGTTAGACTTTCACCATAGAAGTCCACCAAGTAATCAGGATCAAATGCGTCACACTCATTCATATAGCATCCCGTATTAGGAGCTAACGTCTTCATCGAAGCAGCCTTATTCAAGATGTCTTCAATTATTTCTTCAGCCTCCGTCTCATTGCCTCCCGGGTAATTACGTTGTATAATATTGTGTAGATAAGAGGTGCGCCATACCGGGTTCAAAGCAGCGGTAGGATCAGGAATGAAGTTCACGCCACCCGAGATCAAAGCCAATGTGGTAAGAGTATCCTGTCCCGGAAGGCCAGCTGTGATATTCAGCATTGTGCTGAGATCCGGGTTGGATAATGTCAGTGCTGCGCGGTCAAAGAGTCGGGAGCCGAGAGCACCGTAAATACCAACAACACGAGCAGCGTTACCGGAAAGGGCCTCAAAATATCCTTGGTAAGTTGAGTAAGATGTATAGGTTGCAGAAATCGCGAGGGTTGAGTTGAATTCCGCGAGTGCAGACATGAGCGGCGCAAATATGGCCGCCGTATCATTGACCGACTTATCAAATGTAAGGAATCTGTGATAATATATAGTCGAAACATTGGCGACAATAGCGTCTGGGCTTTGTGCCGCCCATTCTCCATAACCCGAAATCCCCGCATCGTTCAGATCCGGAAACGATGCATATACGACGGCCAGAGCGTCCATAAATTCGGGTAGGTTTGCATCGCTAAGTGGTATTACGCTGAGAGATTGAGCCGTAACTGGTTTGTTTGGGTGCGCTTTGATGACAGTTGAAGTGACAACACCGTAGGTTCCACCACCGCCACCTCGAATAGCGAAGAAGATATCCTGGTTCTCACAGGCATTTGCTGTAATGATTGAGCCATCTGCAAGTACGACTTGGGCTTCAAGGATTTGTAAAGCTCCAAGTCCGAAATCACGGGATGCTGGGGAATGGCCGCCTCCTTGGGCCCATCCGCCAGTACTGCCGACCGTCTAGAAGAAACTTGTTAGCATGTTTTGTGTGAGATAGTAATGGATGACATACTGGATCCGAACCGCTAACGACAATCACGTTTTCTTCTTCGGCTGCTGCAAGTACATCTGTCCAATCATAACCTCCGTTAATGCTAAAGGCGCTTCCGTTCCAGGAGGTATTACTGCATGCGTTGGAGGACACATAAGTTTGTTGAAAGATAATCCCTTGTCGAAGATATCGCATCCAGATCTCCAGACTACCGTAGCCAGTAGACCTATGAGAATTATGTTACTACCATTCCCATACTAAACTTTTCCTTTTCTTCATAAGTTCACTATGAGATAGAGCTATAATTCACGGCATTGCCCGTCGAAACTCACCTGCCTAAAAAGTCATGCCCTGTACTCCTGATAACCAATCTAACATTGTTATCTCTAGCGAAGTCCACCCCAGCAGCAACATCTTGCGGCGTTGTTGCATTAATCGCATATCTCGGAGAGTCTCCAAGCGTACAATTCTGATACGGAACCTCACCAGCTGCATAGTCGATATACGGGCAGCCATAATCGGGAGTCATATAAAAAAGTGCGATTGGATCATCTTTAACCGTCTCTTCAGTGGATAATTCTTCCACAACCGCGGCACAGGCTGTGAGGTCCAGTAGTGGCCCGGGATAACAAACTATTGCTGCGGGAGTCGTTTGTATGAGGTTTCCGGATACGGACGCGTTGAGTGTTTGCCATGTGGTTGATGATGGCCAGCAGGAATCGGTTGGGCCCTAATTGTTTGTTAATTCGGGGAAAGTAAAAATTTAAGTAGAGTGTCTAGCTCACGCATTTACACTGCTGTGTGCCATTTAATGAAGCAGCCGCTGCGACCGGGGATAACAGGATCGCGAGGTATATGCCGTATGGAAACATTTTAATGGTAGATAAAAGTCGTGCAATAATTTATTTCCATATTGGAAGGTTGTGGTACTTATAACTTTCAATTGCCACGGTGGATCAGTTACCCTACCAATCAAGCGGCAGTACGGCACGAGTTCCCAAGCATGGTTATCAACGATCTCCAAACGTCGCATCGAATACGACGAGTTCTCGCGTTCTATTTCCTTCCCCTCCTATTCCTTGCGCGGCGAAATTAAAGAAACCATGTGTAAGCTTCACCCCTGAATACTCCGAGATAGGCTTGACGCGTATGGACTTAACCAATCAATCAGCCGTTGCATTTCAATATCCGCCAATCCCGGAGGGGTTGGTCAGCTCTGGTGGAACGCCTGCGCAAATCATTAAATTTGAGGTGAACATTAACCAATAGAAACAGGTGAATATGAAGACTTCGCATATTACTTTAATTCTGACAGTAGGGTGGGGCTCCAAATGTTCAACCCCGGCTGTCCATCCCTTTCCTCTTCAATGAAATCGATTGCAGGGGATCGATCGTTAAGTGTAACTCTGCGAACTGACCACTTAAGCGCTCTAATCCGTATCGCAAAAGACAGAACTGTCGGTACCGTAGCTTCAACGGCTCCCATTATATCCCAAAGCCCGGTACATGTCTTGATATTACCCCTAATTGTCTTCTGCGACTCTATTGACAATAAAGGGAATAGAGCTCATCAATATTCTCCGAAATGAATTTTACATACGTAACCACTTTGTAGATTAATAATCATGCGACATATTCCATATTGGGCTAGTGAATCGTCCAAAGTATACTGCATACCACTAGGGGCAGTGGAATTCAATATCCAAGACCGAAAGACCCAATAGGAAATTTATACGAATTTCTATGATGGTGCGTAGCGAATGCTTAATGTGGGCCGCCTTGAGTAAACCTCGCACTGTACACCACCATCATATAATTGCGTTGGAAGTGTGAGTAGTAATACTACCCTGTTCCAAAACAAGGAAATATGCATAAATCCGACGGTCAAGCGCCTGTTATATACCACCATCGACGGACATCCAACAGTTTGATGAAGAAATCTCCGAAATCTACAAAACGGCAAAGCTCCTCGGCAGAAGAGTACCTTTTTGTTGCAAAATCTCACGTTTGCTTATTCTGTTGTTTTTGGGAGCCCCACCTCCAACGGTTTTGATGGCTGGGATGCCGGCTTGCAGAAACCCTGTAACAGAAACATCTCCCAGTCTTTCGTGGCCAGTATTAAAAATGGGTGGTAGTGAACCGCACTTCCGAGCCAACCCGCAATCAATCCGCTCTTTGTGGGCTGGAACTTAATAACCCCACAATCTAGCGACCCCGCACCCGCACGGCTGCTGAAAATCATGGACACCGATACATGTTCCAGTTTGAAGCCTATCTTGCAAGCATATCGTATGGGTCTCATAAAACTCTGTTATGGACCATATCCACGTTATAATTTAACTAAACTCAGAACTTCTCCAGTTTGTGCTATTTAAATGACGGTTATGTGAGGCGAGATGATTTAATCTGAGTGGAGAAAGGTCGATGGATGAAGTAGTAGATGGGTCTATTGAATAGGAAGCCATATTAAGAAATTAAAAATGATGGGGTGAGTCCTCCATTGAGTGCATGTGTTATCAAGAAGCCAGATTCGCACGCCGCACTTCAAGACTCACCTACAGAAGAAAGGAACGACAATTAACGCACATCCCAAACTCATGGATTTTCTGGAGAATACGAGATAAAATTGCGGTTGTCTCACTCTCTCATCCATTCATTGGCACACACTAAATACGCACTTCTGTCATGATCGCCAATGGCCATATTCTGCGATTTCCCAACTGCCGGTATAAATAATAATATCTCATTGTAATTCATCAAAAACCCATAAGCACAAGGGACAAAGATTGGGTATTCCATGTGGCGCATTGCGAATTATGCCAGATATGGCGATGCAGTGCACTTCGATCTCTCCCGAACACCGTCATTCCATTCGAAACATGTCCACCACCGGTTGCGCCTGCCGTTTTCTCACGCTCCCATATACGTCATAACTCCTTGGACAGAGTCGTCGACTCTAGGATGACAACCTGATTCACACGCCGTTATAAGCTTCCAGATACTCCATCTCCTCCATAAATGCTTCCATGGGCGTGGATAAAACGCTTACAAGCCCAAATTCACCGGTAATTCCCTTTATAAAGCTCGTCATGTTCAAATTGATGGCGAGAGCTGATGAATTGATCGAAATAGTACTTTCGCAAAAATAATGTTTCGACCTGGATGCACCGCAATCATCTCGTAGCACAGAGCTGGCCGTGTCAACTCAAATGATAGACAACCGAAGCCACAAATAGGCCAGTTCTGTTATATCCGCCTCATCCGTTGCATTGATATTATCAACAAGGTTGTATGTCTAAAAGCTTTCGAACTAATTATGTCGAGGTGCAGCTTCGCGGCGATGTGTTAAGAAGCGTTCGGCTTCAGTGGCGAGTAGCTGGCAGTTCAGTCCTCTGAAAATCGTCCAATTCATGCCATTTACCGTTTGATATTGCTGTCAACCTCGGATCAAATTTCGTGTTGTCCCTTTCTTCACCAGAGTTCGAGTCCTTTTCAGCTACTGGTTGGAAACTAGGGTAGACACTAGGGTAGACACTAGGACTAACTCTAGGTTGGATATTCTGATGGACATTCTGATGAACACCAGGACGAATGTCATGGTATGTATCAGATTGACTATCATGACGAACATCAGATTGACCATCGGAATTAACATCGGAAGGGGCGTATCGGTGATCGATTACCCCAGCTTTCTCTGAATTTGTCTGACTAGTGTTTCTTCTTGTCTTCCAGACCAAAAATCCAATGATACCGACCGCCAATACTCCTAACGGAACGCCCAGCCCCACACCGATTGCAGTTGCCTTTTTCGTTCCGCTATCATTGGCAGTATCCGATGTTTGTAGACTGGTTGCTGTGGATGAACTGCTACTTGAAGTTGCGTTTGCGAGGGCAGCTTGGAGAAGATCCATCCCGGGTGTAAATGAATCACCACTGCCGGGAAATGTGAAAGTACTATTATCACCAGTGCCATTGCAGCAAGCGCCACTGTTAGATTCGCAGCATACGGTCTTCCCAAATGTTCCTGGTTTTCCACATGGTAACAAATGTGTACTTTTGGTGTATCGATTATCGTATGTGAGAGGATCTAGGTACATGGCACCATTAGCTTGAAGTTTACGCCATCGCAAAAAGGCTCGCAGGTCCTCATACCTGTAACGCAATACTGTGGACATGCCGCTGAAGTCCATGTAGAATCAGTACATCCTCCTCGATAAGGCACTCCCCAGCTTCCTAGACACAGTCCCTCAGTTGTACACGCATTTCCAATCTGACAGCAAGGAGAGACACTGATTGTCGAGTTACATGGTATCTGCTTAATATCATCGGCGTTTACAGAACCGTCCGGATTATAGCATTTCGCTGTCTCTGCATTCGAAAAGTGCAAAAGACATAAAACGGTTACAATTTTAACCAGCGCTTTTGAAGTCATGATGGTTTAAGAGAAGACGAACTCAATCTTCACACTGTTCGGTGTAAACAATCAATCAAACGCTCTTAAGGCTGCACTGAGATAAAGTATGTTGGTGAGAACGGAAACGCAAATCTTACTCATAACGGCTGCGCTGCTATATAAGCTGAATTTAAAATTTGTGTCGATGCAGAGTTGTGGCATGGTTACAATGGAGATTCTTGCCAAGAACCTCCTCTTTCTCTCAGAAATTGCGGATCGGGGCGCAAATAAGATATATAAAGGTACATCATTTCCTAAATGAAGAGGCTGATCCGATGATAAGCATAAGCGCTTAAAGAAATTTATATTAGTGTAAAGGAAATATACGGGTATTATTATTAATATGTGCAATAATACAATATGCTGGGCATTTACCGAATCCTTATGCCAAGCCCTTTGCCCCCCTGATTGTAGCTTATTCGGTGGGTAGTATCCACTATATCACAGTGTTACGTATTCTTCCTTTATCTAAGCTCACCGCAGCCAAAATGAGAACAAACAACTGAGTATGTTCCTTAATTGTTATCCTCATGAAACCGTATCACGATCGAGTATTTCGAGGCTCAAAATCGACCTTTTCAATTGGCCTAAACTTCACTTAAAGCCCTTACGAAATCCTTCACATAACAGAGGAATTTATCCACTTATTAACCTTTAAATTAGAGGGGGCGGGCACCGCATACTCGCATACATAAGGCTAATATCAACGGGACAATACCATACGAGTTCTTGCACGGTTCAACCGATCCAAATACCGGGTCTCAAGCTTTAATTATTAAGTACTTTTCATAGATATATGTATAAGTTCCGCGCTGTGGTCGTTTTGACTTGCTTATGAATATTCTACTTTCTTGGACTACTGTATTGCAGATGCCTTGCTGTCCTGCTGTCCTGCTGCCTCCTCGCTGTGGGTTGCAGATCCGCTCCACCCCTCATTGCCAGTTTAAATGCCGTGCTATCCTTCAGCCCCACTACCGGGAACTAGCATTTATTTCTAACCTTAACAGGCTCTACTGGCGAGGGACGATAGCGCTTAAGCTCGACGAGGTGTGTGTTTTTTTTTGACTAGGCCTATTGTATGATTTTTAGCTGCCTGTAGCTGAGGATTGTGCATCAAGACAATTGGGTATTGAAGCCCATGATTTACTCAGATAACTCTTATGGTTGTCAACAACAAGGTCACCAACTAATCGTTTTCAGCGCAATATATTGATATAAATAGGATTCAATATCTAAATCGAGCAACGAATTCTTTTGATCGGCAAAACTATAAATTTGTAAGTGATTTAGGTACCAGATAGAGAAATTGTGTTAGTAGGCAGCCCCATTTATTCGTATTCCACGCGGAGGTGGGCCACTCTTATTCACAACTAACGAGATATGTTCGGCCGAACAGAGCAGATCTGGCGGTTAGGTAGGCTGAATGAACATATGGGCTGAAGAAGAAAATATTATTCTTGGATGCCGGAAGTTTCATAATATGTTTGTTTCTGGTTTTGGTGTGAGAAGGATTGAGGTGTGAGAAGGACTAAGGTGTGATCAAAGTCTTACATGTAAGACCTAGATGGAGGAAAGCCTTGGTGGGTACCTAGCCAACCAACATACGTAGCTTTAATCTGATTTCTATATCGGCAGCTCAGCATGTGCACAGCCACTTGATTGAGCCACACTAATATGCAATCCAAAATTCCCCTACAAGTTGAAATCTTCCAACTTCCATCGATATAAGATTGTAGTCGTTTCAGGTTGAGCGGAAGTATCACCATCAGCAACATGTCTATTATGCAATTTGTCGAAGTTGATCTCTCTGATATACACGACACCGATGGCACAACGTGTCTTGTCTGCGCCAAGCTTCTCGCTCTGTATAAAATGCCCTTTGAAGTTGATGCTAAAGTAGAACTCGGAAAAGTTTCTGGCCTCTTAGCTACTAATTGTCCTCATGCTAGATGGATCCAAACCGTCACATTCATGTACGGACCAATTCCACGTTACGAACGCCGCGAGATAACGGCTTACAAGGACAAATATTCCGCAGGTATCTACCTTGGACTCAGCTACCGGAACCAACGTAGCGAATATTTTTGCACAACCAAGCATTATGAATTCGCAACTCGTGATGAGCAGTCCGGACATCCGGGAAAATCACGAATCGTTGATATAAACTGGGTGGACATGGAAATCGTCCGTACCTGGTATTCCCGATGTATCCATGATCATGGCGCGCAGTGCGATCAGCCGATATGGATGGAAGGTCTTGCGCCTATAACACCAGATTGGTTGATAGATGTCGTCGAGGGATGTATTGTACCTTCGGATGGAGAGATGAGGAGGTACTTCTCTCTTTCTTATACCTGGGGTCAAACACCAAATTTGAGGACCACGAAACAAAATCTTGATAAGTTACGCGAACCAGGTGCTTTAACGTCAGAAACGCATTTTGCAAGCGCAATTCCTGAAACTATTCGTAATGCAATCGAAGTTACAAGGTTTATGGGTGAGAAGTATTTATGGGTCGACAGCTTATGTATTGTGCAAGATGACGAAATAGCACTTCATGATTCATTAAGGAAAATGCACTTGATATTCGCGAATTCACTAGTCTGCATTGTTGCGAAAGCCGGCGAAAGCGCTGGCTTTGGCTTACGGGGAGTAAAGGGCATTTCATCACCCAGGTACTACAGCCAGGAAGTAATCGCTCTTGCTGGAGGTGAGAAGTTGGTCGGCGAACCAGACTCTCCCTGGAGTCCCGACAACCCCCAACCGACAATCCCCAGTCGCTCGTATGTCAATCGAGCATGGACATTTCAAGAGTTTATGTTTGCTAAAAGGCGCCTCATATTTGACATCGGAGCAATGAAATGGCATTGCAACTGCGCCGGTTGGCACGAGGGGAAAATACCCCATGCTTTAGCTGATAAATTAGGAGCCGTGACCCCGGAAATGTGGTATGCCGCAAGGTGGATGAATGACCGAATCCCGAATCTTTCAAATCTCACCAACGTTGTTCGGGAATTCAACCAAAAGACATGCACATATCCAGAAGATACCCTATCAGCATTTTCTGGTATTCAATCTATGCTACATAGAGTCTATCCTGCAGGTCTTCTCTTTGGCCATCCAGAATTATTTTTTGATATCTCGCTGGTATGGAATACTCCTCGTGCTGTCAGAAGGGTTCGCTCTAGTAATTTCAGAGGGGATCATCGCAAGGATAATTTACCAAGTTGGTCATGGATGGGATGGCATGGTGAAACAAATCTACCATGGGACTGTGAATTCTCAAGCTTGGGGATTTCGGGCAGCGTTGGATTTCTAGAGCCTGTCACAGTTTGGTTTACAATGGAATTGCCCTTATCTGCTGAGAAAAGGCAAATCAAGTCTGATTGGTCCGTCTACAAGGCCGCAGCCCAAAGTGGCCCAGATTCACTCTTACCAGGCTGGACTGGATGCGAATACAAGCCTCCACAGTGGCTCAAGAAACGGGATCGCTGGAATGCGCCAAGTTTACCAAGAAAATTACCATCGTTCTCTTATATCCATAGTTCAGACCCTGATCGTAAATTTTGGTACCCAGTCCCCGTTCAATTCGAAAATGTACAACAACCGAAACCACAAACACAGTATCTCTACTGTGTCACGAGCCGTGTCTTTCTCTTTATAGGATCCCCATTAAAATCAGACCCTTATTATTTGGGTGATAGGCAGTTCCGTATTGAAGGTGAACACGGAGATCTGGCAGGAATTTTGTATATTGATGCAAATGAGGATAAAGAAAGATGCACTCCAAATCCAGAGCGAGTTCAGATTGAACTTGTCGCCATAGTCAAGGGGTGGGCTACAACAATCAAAGACAACGTTCCCGAACCACCCACAATTCAAGACGAACAGGAATGTCGAACGGAGGCAACAGAAGCTTTATCTCCTAATGAGCAAGGTATTGCGGTTGAAAAAAGCATCGTTGTTGGACAAGAGGGTCCTAAAACAGCTTCTAATAATGATGGATTACCAATATCAGCAGAGTCAAGTCCGATTGATGATTCGTTAGAAAGCACCATAGCAAATGTTGGAATCGACGATATATTGAAAGTCGAAGAATCAAACGTCGAAGATTGCGCCGAAGAAAGTTCGGGAGATTCGGGATCGGAAAGCTCTTTTTGGGATCATCAGGACTCAGACGATGAGAGACCAGAGTATTGGAAAGATAACAAGGATGACTTCTACTTTGTTCTTTGGGTCCAGTGGCGTAATGGCGTCGCTTATCGTCAAGGAAGTGGCCGCGTGTTAGCAAGCGCATGGGACAAATACCAAGAGAAGGATCCCGTTGAGCTTATCTTGGGTTGATTTTGTGGATTGGTGATATGAAATTATATGATTGTGGCAGATCAGTTTATCCATCAATATTTTCTAGGAAGGCATGTCAGAATCTATCTCGAGCTTTTACAAACCGATTAACTTTGTGTAATGACGAGTAACTTATACCGCATCTAACAAATGATTTGTAGTTGCAGGAATTATCGGAAGTTTATGGCTTCACTTCTAGCTAGATTTGACCTGATACGTATGAGCACGGAAGAGGAAATTCTGATTGCATCTAACTTCCTGGACTGGGGAATAGTGCTAGCAGCTGTCCTAAATTCGGTTCATTGTTTTCGCTGCGGTGTCATTGCAACAACTTCATCTTATACCTGTCCACGTTCTCATAATTCCATTAACGGCAACTCCATATATCAATCTCCCAAAACCGTGAAAGATTCGTATGTCTCATCTTTTTCACGGAAAAGGGGGATATAACCGCTTTCCGAAAAGACTTACAAAAGGCTGATTTGAATGGGGAAATACTGTAAACCAAGGGCAAAATGAAGCCAATGGCTAGAGAGAATGAGCAACCTTTCGCTGGTTTGAATACCACCAATCAAAAGCTTCTCCAAATTTCTCCCGGAGCTTTCAAGACTCAAAGCATAGTTAAAAGTAGGGAGACCTTTTAAAGAGATGCATGTAGGAATCTTATAACATTACGCCCTAATACTTAGTAAGAATCCTCTTCCACGTAATTCCTGTCTCGCACTATGATCTGTATCTGTGATTCCAATTCCACCGATGCCTTTCCCTTCGGATCTGATACAAGCTGCATATCAAAGGCGGCCAAAAAATGAGCAAGTGTGATCTTTACGGCGAGAAAGATGCAGGTTCCGGACGCTTCTATTGTATTGTATCTGGTATTGATCAGTCTGAGATATTTTAAAAATTGAGCTTCGATGTAGATCATACGCTGAGTGATCCTCGCTTTCGGTATTCACCGATGGATAGAAATTCTTGGGAAAATTGGATTGAACGAGAGATTGTTGTTTGATCGCCATCATGTCTTCTGGAAGCTCACTCCGTATTGGCCCTTGAACAAGGTTAGACCCTGCCCATAGTTTCTGTGGCTCATTACTCACAATCTTCTTCCATGGCTTCTTCTATGAAATGGTGTAGTAGAGGCAAACTGTCCAGGCTACTGTACGTGCGCTTCGTTGGATCACCTATCTCCCTTCGCATCTTTTCGACTTTTGATACATTCATACAGGCTCGGGAGATCGTGCGAGTTAGTACCTGTGAGCCGTTAAATCAAAACACATGGAATATTGTAGAATGGTATTTACGAGTAGAGATTGATGAGAAGCATTGCGCCATGCAGAAAGAATGCCTTCAGCAAGCGATAAAGACGACATTCCCTTTTCCGCAGAATTGATCACAGTCTCGAGAAACATGCTCTAAAACAACTTATAAGTAAGCATTTTCATTCAGAGGAATTTAAATCACTTACTAGTTTACTTCCCTCGGATTGATTCATCACAAGAATCAAGCGCCGAAGTAGTATTTGCTTAGCACTTTCATTTTTGGTTACTACAAAATTTATAATGCTTTCAAGTCAACTTCCTTTTCACATGAAAAAGCATAAGTGTTTGCCTACGGAGCCATAATATCGGGCGCATATTGTTGAGCAGTCTCGGACAAATCTGAATCTTTAATATATCGATATAATGCCAACGCAAACTCTGGCTCGGCAGCTGTGGAGATTTCAAAGTTAGGAATTTGAAAGAACCTCCTAGGATCGGAGAAGTGCTCACAAATGTCACCGAATAATATTGCTCCCAAAACAGCGACGACAGAAGAAGTGAGTACTGCTTGCAAATTTATTGACTTCCAGCCTTGATAGAATTTGTTAATTTTAGACGATAGCATCAGACCGGTGTATACAAATATACCATTATAATATAAGAACCTGCCATTTAACGACACTCCTTGGGCCATTTCTTTCAGGATGTTTGCTCTAAGAACATTTTGGAGAACCGGCTTAATAGCCTCCAAATCATCGAAAGCGGCGCAAGACATGGAGCCGATAGACGAGTGAAGCTTGGGACGAATACAAAATCAAGATGGCATTCGAATTATAGCTGCGATTCTGATGTGGAATTCGGAGTCCAGTTTGTTCTAGATTGTAAAAGATGTAAACGGACCGAGGCCATTTGGTTAGGCACAACACAGGATGTTTGATAAACTGACATGCAAATCATCTGATAATTCACTTCTATGGATAGATCATCTGGCTTACCCCATATTTCTTGAGTGGCACAGCCGTCTATAAATATATTGAATTGCATGCGTTGGTCAATGGTGCTGACTGCAGTTTCATCTTGTTAAATTCGCACCCGTCGATGTGATATCAAAAAGATGTTTCCATTGAATAGCTGGTATGCTTCATCTCATAGGGTGTTGCATTTGGTCTGACTAACAACCAACGGTTGGTACAACACAATGTCAAGCCATTACTTACATCATTCATTGCCTTGAACCTATGGTAGTTCTAATCAAAGCCGGAGAATTTTGATAGGAGCTTTCAAAAGTTCTCTTGGACGGGACTACTATCTCGATGTCTGTCCGATGTTATTGTCCACGCCGCAAGATACTTCGAGTAAGCACTGTCGGGTTATCAACTAACACAGTCATAGAGGTTATTATGCTTAAAGATAAATAATTCCTGGAAGAGTGAAGCCAGTTGGTGATTCCGGAACCCGATCAAGTATGCGGCAAAGTCTACATGGGGTCCAAATATGGAGGTGTTTGATCACCGGCGCTTCCTACCGGGGAAAATGAGTGACCACTGACAACACAATTTCGGTCCGTGATTTTTGCGGCAGAACGGCTCTCTATCCTGGTCCTCATTTCGCAAGCACCGGGTACCTGGGTTTATTATTCCGTATATTCTACGCTTTGACATCGTCCCGGTAGATGATGGAAAGTAGGCTCACAATCAACAATGTGGCATTTTGGGAGGTAACTCTTTCATAGGATGAGGATATCAAGGTTGAAATTGGTCCCGGACATTTTGATGAACTGACTCCTGAGTACAAGATGGAGAACTTTGGTGTCGGATCTTTAGAATGCGATTCCATGTTCTGCAGAGGATTTGTGAAGGGGATACAGCAAAGCGTAGGAAGGCGATCCTGGTGGGGCTAGATTAGATACTCGCTCGCGAAAGCAGTACGCTTTCATATCGGAATGTACATATCCACTAAATCCAATTACTGTATATTATATAGGAATAGCCTCATATAGTGAATTTTGTTATATTCATCAACTTTTATTGGCTAATAGCCCCTGCATTAATTTGATCTACCAAACTCCAGCGTGAAATGGATTCAGGGTACTGTACCGATATCAGTGGGTTTTGATCTTAAGGGCCAATGGAATATTTCAGCTCGTCAATTGGAAACGCATACCTGTACGGATCCGTATATAAAGTGCAGTTCTAGAAATTCCTTCGCAATCTCGCACTCGCCTACGATAAAATAGCCCAATTCGCATTCTCGTACTCGCATCTACGGCAATTCCTTTCGAAGAAGCCCCATCTTTTTCGTATCTGTTATCCACTGCACCGAACTATTTTCCGTACTAGTACCATTTTCGTTCAAATCGTCCCGTTTTGGTATGTTAAGCGCGAAAGAAAAAATGGACCGACTCCCTAGACATTAATTTCATTCTTATTCGTATTCTTATTTTCTCCCATAAAGTATTAGTATTGGTATAAATAACGTAGTCCCCATAATAATACCATCTGAAATTCCTTCATACCGCTGTTACCCCAGCTCCTTTTCATGTGCCACTGCCAGGGTTTTGTCTTATAATGAAGCGTGAAGTACCGCGTCAAAGGAAAAAATTAAATGGAGAGCAAAACATAAATACCTTCTGAATCCTTATCACGATGCCTCTCATAGGTTGAATAATAATAATAATACTTTCTGGAACCAGAGGCATATACTCGACGACGAAATATGACAGACCCATCAGTAATTTCGTCGACGACTCAAGTTCAAGATGAGGCACCACCCAACACTTCCAAACCTCCTCGATTTTACCTTATCCTCTGCTGTCTCTCTTTTCTCGGCTTCATCGCTGCGCTCGATGGCTCAATATTCGCCATAGCCCTTCCATTAATCACCAAGGATATCGACGCCGGCAATAATTATGTGTGGATTGCGAATTCTTTCCTCGTCGCCCAAACTGTTGTTCAACCATTCTGTGCTCAGCTATGTAATATATTTGGACGCCGCGGGCCTTTGTTTGTGTCAATTGCTCTCTTCATGTTAGGTAGTGGAGTCGCAGGAGGAGCAAGCAGCGCCGCTATGCTCATAGCTGGTCGTGCCGTTCAAGGATTAGGTTCAGGAGGTATCATGTTGCTTGTGGAGCTTATCATATGCGATCTTGTCCCTCAGAGAGAAAGAGGAAAGTACCTTGGAGTTGTCTTATCTTCGGGAGCTATCGCAGCTGTTTTAGGGCCTGTCGTTGGAGGAGCTATTGCGTCCGCAGACTGGAGATGGATCTTTTATTTGAACCTCCCAAGTGCAGGAATTACCATGATTGTCACATTCATGCTTCTTCGTCTTCACCACGAGAAGGAAGAGTCAATCAGAACAGCACTTCTTCGAGTTGACTGGGTGGGAAACCTCATTTTCATCGCCTCTATTTGCTCTCTTCTCGTCGGTCTTGTATTCGGCGGAACCGTATACGCTTGGACGTCTTGGAGAGTTATTCTTCCAATTGTTCTTGGAGTAGTAGGATGGATGGGTTTCCACTTGTACGAGTGGAAGCCACCGAGTTTCTGCAAAGAGGTCTCCATACCTCCGCGTATCTTCGCAAATCGAACTTCGGCCGCGGGCTTCTACATCGACTTCATATCTTCGACACTGCTTCAATGGATGTCCTTCTTCTGGCCCTTCTATTTCCAATCCCTCAAGCAGACCACCCCTCTCCAGTCCGGTATCAATCTCGTCCCTTACGAGGCTTTTCTCATCTTTGGAGCTGGTGCGGCTGGTGCAATCCTCTCGAAATACGGACACTATCGCCCGATGCATATGATTGGATTCGTTCTTAGTATTATTGGACCTGGGTTGAATATTATGTTGACACCCAATACCCCCAAAGCTCAATGGGTCATTTTTCAGATGATCGATTCCATTGGCCGGGCACTTCTACTACCCACCGTTCTACCAGCAATCATGTCTGCTTTACCAGACTCGGATGTGGCCACTGCAGCAGGAATGTACTCGTTTCTGCGAAGCTTTGGGTTTACCTGGGGTGTTACAATCCCCGGTATCATTTTCAATGCGCAGTTTGATCGCTACTCTACGATCATCAGTGATTCCGCAGTACGCAGTGCCTTGGGCGGTGGAAAGGCGTATGAGTCCGTCAGTGGCACTTATATCTCATCCCTGGATCCCACTGTTCAGGCAGAAGTTATCTCTGTCTATCAGAAGGCGCTCAAAGCGGTGTGGATCGGTGCCGTCGCATTCGGTTTCACTGGGCTTATTGCAGTTTTCATAGAAAAACATATACCGCTCCGGACCGAGATGGAATCAAAATTTGGAATGGAACGTGAGAAGGTTACCGAAGACGAGGAGAAACAAGCACCTGAGATAATCGAGGCGACCAAAGAGATGGAGAAAGAAACACCTAAGCCTGAAATAGTCGAGGCAGCCAAAGAATAATGTGTAGGGACATGGAGATTCTACTCCCGGAATTCATTTCTAGAAGTATAGACACATTTAGAGGGAGTTGTAAAACCTCGCAAACTAGACTATAATGATTGAGCGTTACGACTTGCATGACCACAACGGAGTTTGGGATTTATTTAGAGAAATTAATTAATTGTATTCCGTCCAAAAAAACTATCATCGTAAAGTCTTCTTTTCTTTTCTTCAAACCGTTGTGCGGTCAGTGTGCTTTGAAGGTTCAATTAATTTATATCCTGGTGATCAGTGAATCTTGAATTACTTAATTTGGAGTCCCGGGTCGGCAATACCCATAAATGGTACTTCCCTCTTTCTTTCCTTCCTTCCTTCTTCCATTAACACCTCCACCAGTAATCTCGTAAGGGCTACTGCCGGTATCTTCTCTTTATTCCTCGATGACGGTTTCGGTATAAGTGTGCCGTGAATACCGAGGGAAATTATACTACAAAAGATGACTACCAATCGGCTGATAATTGTTTTATCAACACGTTCATCCATAAATTTCAAGCACTTCATGCGTAATTTGTCTTGTAATTTGCTGGCGCAGCTTAATCTCATTCGTCATATACCCAAAAGTTGCTATGTAAGCCGGATTTACACTAGCTGTCGGGTCTTCAGACAGGAGGTGCTTAAAAGGAAACGGGAGAGGGTGCAAAACAAAGAGCTTCCCCACACTAGGAAAAGAATATGTCCTCTAGAAGCTGATGAAAGGCTATTGATGGAAGGAAGAAAGGAAGGGGTTACACAGTTTGAGAGTATTCATTGACATAATTGTCAATCCATGAGCAAAGTCGTGAATATCATCAGTAATCTGTATTTATATCACGCCCTACTAAAGAGTACAACATCATCATCCATTCCCATCGAGATCAAGTCTTCTTTTTCTCTCCTTGAAAGTTATAATCCACCAACAAGCTCCGCAAATTAGCCTCCTTCTGTTTAAACTCCTCGCTCCCAGTCTCCAACTGCATCAACCAAGCCTTGTTATCCAAACCACTTACCTGCGGCACCTTAAAACCCTCTTGTACCGCCTCTCTCGAATTGATCCTCTCACACCAATTCTCCAAGTTCTTGAATTTCTTCAATTCTATCCCGGAGAAATAAGATACATTAACCCATGTGAAATTCGCAATATCTGCAATGCTATACTTGCCGCGGCCAGGCCCAACGAGATAATCGCGGGCTTCGAGAAAACCGTCGAGGACACCATAAAGTCGTTCACACTCACTTACATAGCGTTGAGTGGGGTATGGTATACGCTCTTTGGCAAGACGGTAGAAATGGTTGGATTGGCCTTGCATAGGGCCGACGCCGGCTGAATGAAATGCAATCCATTGTTCACAGCGGGAATAGTCATCCGTGTCAATGGGGAAAGAGAACTTATGGGATGGATCGTAATGCCGGGTGAGATAGGCTAGAATGGCCGATGATTCCCACACGGCGAAGTCGTTGCGATCATGGTCGACGATGGCAGGGATGCGGCCATTGGGATTGAGAGATGTGAACCAGGGTTCCTTTTGTTTGTTTTGGAGTATGTCGATGTTTTGCCAGGTATAAGTCTTCCCATATGCTGCCTGTAAGTAATGGTCAGTACTGCTCGATAGTGTTGCGAGTGTTGGATAGAATGAAATCCAGATGAGTACCTTCAATTCCTCGAGGAGGATAGAGATCTTGTACCCACTGGGCGTCCAGAAGGTAAGCAACTCTACTCTATGTTAGCTGTTTACTCCTCATCAATACTCTCATTTATAGAGCCTAAACTCAACGCTTAGAAAACACGCACCAATACCCTCTTTCGCGATAAGCCCAGCAGGTTCATTGACTGTGGTAGAAGACATCGCGCGCACTGATAATGGTACTTGTATTGGTACTGGTAGAGTTCTCGGTGGTATCTGATAATGACTTTGTTTTTTACTTGCAAAAGTTCCCAAAAGTTGGACACTACGACGGAAAAGCATATGTTGGCAAAGAAGCAAGCTGCAAGAGACTTTCACTCGGCTTTGACAATGACAGATTGTAACTTTCGTTTTGTTGACAATTACAAATGGCAATGTTAAGGTAGCATGCCAGTGGGGTCAAATATCGAAATCGAAAATGAGGTGTGGGCATAGCATATGCTTAGGAGAGTCATCAAGGATTAGCAGTGCCGCAAGCTTGCATATGTAGGTCAGATTGCTGATAAATTACCGATAAGCAAACGGCGCAGCTTTGAAGGCCATCGGTGTCTCGGGGTAACTAGATTGATACATACTTTTGATAGATTTCTACCAAAATTTTGTGTAACAACCAACCTTGGGCGGCAATTGCTCCCTTCAACTTTTCTGCCACCCTCTCCATTCATAAAATAAGTACTAACCAAGTCTTTAAATCCTCCTACTAAACTGCATTCGAGATTGATTCGGAATTATGGAGAAACTTACTGACAATACCGACGAGTCATCCGAAGTGCGCTCAAGCATCGGGCAAAACATCGTCATGCCATCCTTAATTACTTCCCAGAAGGAGCAGCCGCCTGAATCCGATTTAGATATCCAGCATGGTGACACTGGCCAGCTGGTCACGGGCTTTAAACTAGCCATAATCGTTGCTAGTGTGGCCATGGCATGCTTTCTGATGCTCGTAGATACGATGGTTATTGGTACCGTAAGTTATTATATGCAATACATCTACTATCTAAATTTCTAACTGATAATACTCTAAATTTACTAGGCGATTCCCAGCATCACAAACCAATTCAACTCTCTTACAGACGTTGGTTGGTATGCTAGTGCCTATCAATTCGGGAGGTATATCTGCTCTTTGTTTTGTTGATTTTCTCGGATGTCCAAGATGTTAAGACCAATGTAGTGCAGCTCCTCAACCATTAACAGGAAAAATCTATACTCATTTCAATACCAATGTTAGCTTATGGACTCTTCGACCTCTACCAACCGCTCATCTCCGTAATCATAGTGGACCTTCTTGGTTTTCTTTGGTATATTTGAGCTGGGTTCCGTGCTCTGCGGTGTCGCTGTTTCTTCAGCCATGTTGATAGTTGGGCGTGCTGTATCTGGTTTGGGTGCTGCTGGAATCATAAATGGTGCTCTGATCATAATATCCAGTTGTGCACCCTTGGAAAAACGAGCCGGTAACTTCATGATCCATGATGACATATCAGAATGATGAGAACGAGCTTACTAGCTCACTCTGAAAGGTTTGATTGGTCTCACAATGGGAGGTAAGTGATGCTATCGGTTTCGAAGATTGGCTCGGAAGCTTATATCAAGACTTAAGTTAATCAGCTTGGTCTTGTTGCCGGACCGCTGATTGGAGGGGCATTTACTACATACAGTACCTGGAGATGGTGTAAGCATCTTTTTATTCTTCTTTCTTCTAGTATGGGTACTAATATGAAGCACAGGTTTCTATATCAATTTACCACTTGGTGCACTCACCGTTATTGCAATCATTCTTCTCCACATTCCAGAGCAGAGAACCAAGCAGAAAATTAGAACTATACTCCCTAGACTCCATCATTATCTAGATCTTCTAGGATTTTGTCTTTTTGCTCCGGCAGTTCTTCAACTTCTTCTCGCTCTTCAGTACGGAAATACCTCCGCATGGAACTCTTCGAAAGTTATCGGCCTATTTTGTGGCTCGGGTGTAACGTTTGTTGTGTGGTGGCTATGGAATAGCCACAAGGGTGATGATGCCCTTATTCCTGACTCTATGGTTCGTCGGACAGCCGTTTGGTCATCGGGAGCCTACCAAGGATTTATAATGGCTGCCATATACGGAGCTTTTTTCTTCCTGCCAATCTATTTTCAGGCTATCAATAATGTAAATGCCATGTTAAGCGGCGTGTACCTCCTTCCAGCTATCCTTCCCCAGCTTGTCATGGCTGCCTCTTCAGGGGCAATTAGTAAGTTTATATCATCATATAAAACACACTGTATCGCTTACATTATCTCTAGTCATGAAAATAGGATACGTGATCCCTTTAGCCATCTTCTCAACTGTTCTTCTGACGACTGGAAGCGGTCTATACTCGTTACTGGGACCTCATAGCGCAACTGGAGAGTGGGTCGGGTTCCAAATTATTGCTGGTATCGGTTCTGGGGCCGGTTTGCAGGTGGTTAGTTATGCTATAAACTTTCTATCAATTATTCTAATTTACTAACAAATATCTATATAGGCTATTATTGCCATCCAAGCAGTAGTAGAGAGTGGAGAGCTCTCCTCAGCTATGGCTTTCATTATATTCACGCAGTCTCTGGGCCCTGCCGTCATCCTAGTATTATGTAATGTGATCTTCGACACAGAGCTCAAATCCCAACTTCCACAACATGCACCACGTGCAAACGCAACGGCCATTATTGATGCTGGAGCTACAGGATTCCGTAATATTGTGGCTCCCGAGGATATTCCTGGTGTTTTAACAGCTTATTCTAATAGTCTCGACAAAGTGTTTTACTTAGTTGCTGCAATGGCCGCCGGTTGTGGAATTGTGCTGTGGGGTATGGGGTGGAAGAACCTTAAAAAGGAGAATAAAGTGTAACATTTCACGGCTCGTCTGAGGTTAGTTGCGGTGCGGGTGGAACCGGATCAAAATCTGACAAATAAAGGAGTGCTAAGCTCGACAAGAGGGGTAGCTGGGGTATTTTGGGACGTGAATGGTAGAGAGAAGAGTGTGGGCATTGAGTCCCAAT
>JWJB01010340.1:0-19410 GCA_000812895.1 Rutstroemia sydowiana
TGTTAATTATGTGCGGATATCTAAGAAGGGAAGTGGAATGGGGATGAGGTTCAGACTTCTCGAGGTTGCTAGTTTTCCATGGCATACTATGAAGTACAAACATCATCTCGTATTGTACATACAGGTCATTAATTGGTAGGTTGAGACCAAAAAGCAGCAGCCGATTTACCGCGTAGCTCGCCGTGATTTGCATGTTTCTAGCACAGATTCCCAAGAAGTACTTGGAATATCGCATTACAGTCAGGATCTAGGACACTGGGTTTCTTGTATAGCTTCTTGGAGTTTATAGTTGCATGTTATGTACCAACGCCATACCGCAGTAAAGGGTCTGTTAGGATGTGTGTGATATGTGGGGGCTCTAATCTTGTCGAGGTAGGTTGGTTTTCTCTGATTGTTGTTGAGGAGAAAATGGGGATTGATTATTTGAGGTGCGGAATAGGGTGGTGGCGAGATAGCGGGGTGATGATGATGTTACTGTTTCTGATACTGATGATGATAGTGAGAATGATTTGACAATGAGACAGTAACACTTACTTTTTGCTATCATTATTCTAATATTCAAAAACTCCCCAACTGGGCAAGCTGCAGCGAATTCTGCGTCCAGGTGAATGGATCTTACAAGCTAGATACGGATGAACAGATGGTTTATAAAAATAAAGGTACAGATCACTGGGTCTCTCCGTTTGAATTAGCGAGTTAATGCCCCCATCGAAGATTTCTAACAGACGTTTTATTTATGATGGGAATTAAAAGAACGCAGAAGAAAGATCCTTTTATACTTTGAGTTTACATGAATAGTGGATTTTCAAGCGCGCCTCATTGGGTAACGGACGTCTGTGTGAAGATGGTGCGAAAAGTGGAGAGAGAATATGGCATGGTGAATTTTGAAGACTTGATTCAGTTGTGTATTGTGATCCACTGCAGCGGGGAAAGCCGGATGTTCTGGTCTCCACATCCACTGCCTGGGCGGTATAAATTCAAGGTTTTTACCATTACTAAATGTCAAGCCGCACTACAAAGGTCTATACGACCTCAATAACATGGGAAAAGTTCTGTTGTGGAGTTACCGGAGCTGTTGTTCATTTCTATGAGGCTACTCTTCTGGGGGTTTGTAACCTCTTTTTAATCCTCAAAGGATCATAATTACCATCTGAAAAGTGATAAATGCAACCGACCATTGTTATAGTCATCCGTTACTGTTATTGCTATATATACGCTGTTGTTGTTCGCTCTTGATACCAACGTCTAGCAGCTCCAGAACTGACTCCATAGCCTCCTATTCAGTAGCTGCGAAGCAGTCAATATATTTCCTTAGCTCGGTCGCGTTTCCCATACCGCTGAATCATTTAAGAGAGAGTTCCCCTTGCCAAAGAGGTTGTGGAGTTGTTTGTGATTTCTGAATAGGACTGAGTATGCTGACCTAGTAAGCAGTATTTATCCCCTTAACTGCCATCTTAACCCTTAACCGCCTAATTTTACCTTAACATAATTTTATTTATTTATTTAATTTAATAATATCTATTAAAACAACTATTATTTTTATACAATAGTATATCACATTCCTTATATTCCTATATAAACTAATTCTGTTTATATTTCTGAATTTCCCCCTTTAAAAGAGCCTTTAAAACAGCCTTTTTAGCCCCATAAACCTGATCTTTATAAGCCCAATAATCATTATATTTCTCCATCCTTATTAGAGAATATTTTTCTATTAATTTAGCCTTTTCCTTAGAATTTAAATGGAAAATTTTACACTTTTTAGCAAATGGGACATCTGTATGAGCGCCAAATTCCTTAATTAACCCCTCTATAATGAGGGTTCTAAACTCCTTTTAAATTAATATTTTAGTTTTCTTTTTGTTTTTTAATATAATAATATAAATAAGATAAAAATTTATTAAAGCCATCAATAATAACTAATGTTCAATGATATGCCAGCTCCCACTATATACGCGGCACTATTCGGAATTGATAGAGGTTAATTGGTCCTTTTTATCTATATAATCTATATGATAATTGTATTCATCAATGATTTCCAAAATAGGTAAAATCTTTTTAACTTCGGATTTAAAGGATTTTTTAACTGTTTTAATATTTGTAAATGTTTTTTTAAACCTATATTAATTTTTATTAATTTGATTTAAATCATTGAATACAGTGTTTTACATCAGAATCAAGGCATTATTTTTCCATCTCATATAGCACACATTATTGATATTACTAAGAATAAAAACTATAATTCCCTACGGAATACTATCTTTTTTTTTATCCGCTTTCTTCTTTTCTACTAGATCTTTATATATATCGGAATTAGTACAATAAGTGTTAATTATTGCATAATCTAATTTGCATAAATATTCAAAAAAAATATTAAATATAAAAAAATTATCAACAAATAGGTGATATCCAGTGCCTAGTAACTATTTAAGGAGGTATATTACCACCACTTAAGTTTTATTACTTGCCTTATCATTTTTTGTACTACCTAATTTCTTAAAAATTAGAACTCCTATAGGGCCATTTGCTTTCCCTAATTGATACCAATTTCAACATATAAAATAATCAAATTATGTTAAAACCCAAATTTTGAACTCTACAAAAATAGATTTATTAAAAATTTTAATAATTTCTTTTACCCACCCAGTAAATTGTATCATTATTTCATCAATAATAATCTGAATTCTTAGCTTCCAAATACACTTAAATATAGCCATTATATACTCTAAAAATCAATTAACCTATTAATTAACTTATTAATATAAATAAATTTAATAAAAATATGTAAAATCTATTTAATTGTAAAATTCTTTAATACTTATAAAATATATTTTAAAATGCATACTTAATATTTAAAATCTATTTTTACTTATATATTTAATAATATAATAAAATAAACTTCCTAAATTTCTACTTTAATAATTTTCCACCATATTATTAATATATAAAATTATATATATACATAAAATATAAAATAAATAAATTTCCTTTACATAAATATTATATTACACATATACTTAAAATTAAAATTTTAAATCTTACTTATTTTTTTTATTATAATCATTAATATACTAAATAATTATTTACATTAATTACTTTATAAAAAACCTTTCAAAATTCATATAAATTTGATATTGATAAATAAAACAAGGTAAAAAAAGCTAATTTAAATTTTTATAAAGCAAAAATAATCCTTAACTTTTAAAACTTTCAGAATATAAAAAAATGGTATTCTTTAATCTATAAAATCAATTTCAATTAATTCTAATATTATTCTAATTTTTAATAACAATTAAAAATTGTAAATTTATATTTTAAAATCACATATTTTAATAGTTTTTTACCATTAAACACGGACCACAATCTCACGTTAACAGCACTTAAAGGAATATATCTAAAGTTATTTCTCAATTTAATGGTTTCATACTAATTTCACTTCTTGTGCGGGCCGGGCCTTGGTGTCTTGAAGATGAGAGTCAATGATCGAGATCGTAACGAGATCTGGCTAGAACTTTCGCAGGGGATTTGTGGTGCAAATTGAGTCCTCGACCACTACTTACTCGCACCTAGTCTTTTGGGAAGTTTCCAATTTGCGGGTCATCGCTGGTACCATTCTCTTTTCTCTCGACAACCCTGGGCTGGTGTTGAAATATACTCGACAGCATAGCAGCTTAATATCATTGTAGGGTGTGCGAATGTTCACGGTGCTGCTGAACCAGTCATATTACATGTCATTGATGTACAGGTACGTAGGAACTTGCAAACTTTTGATGCTCTCACTAACAACAATATACCTACATAGAGGAAAGAAACGCAATGGATAGATATACAGAGCAAGTCCTATTAAAGTGCGAATTCCCGCTACGACATAGCATACTTGAAGAACCCATTCCCGTGGCCACAAGCCGAAAGAGACCCCACGCTAGTTTGATAGCTGCATACAAGTAGCAGCGTCATGGGTCATCCTCCCTTAGGGGCTGAAATTCTCTGCTTGCAAATAGAGGCCTTGATTCGATTCTCGACATTCATCATTCATTTCACCACTTCACTTCGAACTTTGATGATAAGCAGCATCTTTCTTCTCAGTTATTCATTTGGAGACTGTTGGCAGGTCGCCGAGCGGTAAGCAATATCTTTCGGGTGGATCCGAAGTTATCGATACCATTCTCATTTAGTGCCCTGTTCCCTGGCCCTGAGCATAATTATCGGTGTTTTTTTACCCATTTTTTCTTTCTAAATATCGATTCTCATTTGGCGGGTTTGTAGGAGTGGATGAAAATCATACGATTAATATATCAAGTATTAGAAGAATGAAAAGCCCTGTCATCATTTGCTTCTGGGACTGCTTGCAACATGCAGTGCGAATCTTACAACGGAGCCATGAATATCATGACATTCCTAATCTCCGCAGATTATCCAAAATATTCCCTTGGTGGTGTTTGTTCGCGGATATAACTTCGAATTTCCCGCAGCTTAAGACCGTCCCTTATTTAATCGACAAACGCTGGCCAACTACAATTTCAACATTGGCACCTCTGGGTTTTTCCCAGGAATACACACTGAATAAGGCTGAGATCTACTCTCTTTCAAGCGCGTTGCGAAGAGGGTGTGGGGCCTTATCTATGTACTGTAGTCCACGGGGCACTGTATTATTGCGTATGCCTCCTTTCTCGGGGCTCATGAAATGATAATGATTTGGACTGCCAATCCAAACTCAAATTAATTAAAAATTTGCTCGATGATGTACGTAAAAGCTTATCCCCGTTGTGGACCCGAGTCTCAGAGTGAAAGTGGGGGAATTTTTGAACTTGCAGCAGCAGCTGTAAGTGTGTATGAGCTCTCAAGGCTTGTCTGGAGAGCGATACTGTGTGGTTGAAAGTACTGCTGGAGCGTTGGAAGTACTGCTGTTACTAACATATAGTTTTCTCGAGGAGTACGAAGTTATGTACAGGATTCCCGAGGAAACATCAACCATGAGGTTTTGCTTACCTGGCGCCTGGTTACACCATATTTCTACTACAGGGGTCTGCAAAATACCCTGTATGGAAATCTCATTGCAGATCTTGCCTACCAGAGACTTTGTTGAAATCCTAACCTTTTGACGATTGTTGCGAAAATCTAACCAACTACCTAACTAAAAAGGGGTTAGGAGTTCGTTGGTAGTTCGCACGAGAGTACGGAACGGGGAGGCGGCATACTATAGATAAAACTTTAAAGCGTTTAATATGTGATATGTGCTCCGCCAAGTACAGAGGCAACAGCATAAGCAAAAGAATGGATCGATATCCCGATAACAAGGCTTTTTTTTTAACAACAATTTACAACATTCTTCGCAACGCACCAACCAACAGATCAACCAACCCGACCTACAGTATTAGCTCCTGTAAGTAAGCCCTAAGGATACCCAAAAACAGATACCTAGGTACCTAACCAAAGACAAAGACATATAGGTAAGTATCATACAATACAAATACATTAGACCTTGGACTTTGGATGTTGGATCTCCACAGACAACACATGATTCAAAATAAGTTGAGGTTGGAAGGCTTTAATCTTTAGTCCTTAGTCCACCGTCCACTGTCTACCAACATCCAGTAAGAAGTTGCATATTTACTTGATTTGAGGCTCTCAGCTTAATCTAACTGTTCTCGTTCTTTTGTGTTTTCATTTCGTAATGAAAATATGGTACCGACAGTGTGGGGCAACTTTGCAAGGCAAAGGCACAGCAAAGTTTTTATAAAAGTCTGGTTCACTTGTTTTGGGGGCATTTCCATTTCCTGGGGTAAAACCATAAATTTTACTGTATTTAGTAGCATTCTTTGTTATTTGAACATCGTAAATAGTACGTATGCTTTTTAAAAATAGCATTCATTCATTCCATTCCATTCCTTATTTCTTTCAAAGGGAGGGGAAATTTAAAGAATTCAAACTTCCCAAATATCTTCTTGCTTGGTATTCAATATATCTAATATTCAATATTTGTTCTATAATGAATGAATGAATGAATAAATAAAGATAGTACTTACACCGCGGTACCAATTTTTGTGGTTCACCGAAATTGTTTGGTATTTCCGTACTCTTATGAGGAAAACAGCGAAACCTGATCCACTCACTGTACGTAAAGTCGAATCTCGAGTCTCGACGATCCTATTATTGATCACTTCAAAAGTGTCTAAAAGTTTAGGTAGCTACTTAAACCAACCCACAAGACATATTTGGCTCCACTGGACCCATTTACTTCCTTTGCTATTCTGCCTTCTTTCCTTCACTATTTCTTCCCAACTTCCCTCCTTCTCTTTTCGTACACTACTTCTTCAACCTTTCTCGAACAAGCAAGAACGAACCATCTCCCAACTTCTACCTTCAAAGTTTCACTCTTCCTTCCTTTATATACCCCAACTCCAAGATTCAATATACATACTACGCCGCAAAAATGGATGATATCGATATTATACCCGGTTTCGTCACTCTCAACTCTGGGGCGTTGATGCTCATCGCTTTCATGATCATCATTGGAGTCTTGTACAAGATATGGACTGCAATCAGGAGACTCCCAACGGCGAGAGAGTTGGAGTTGCTTAGAGCAGAGTGGGTTTAGACGTAAGTGGCGTGTGATGCTATTCGAATGGGTCAGTAATGGACTGTACTGATGAGTAAACATTAGATGTCTCGGATTGTTAAAAGCTATGACTATTGAACATGCCGCGCAGCCGATGAAGGATATTCTTGACACCATTACAGCTTGAGACGTCTTTGTGGAAGCATCCGCGAGTTTCCGTGCTGGTTATACCCAGAAGCATCCTGATATTAGCGAGTTCATACATGCTCTGACCGCATTCCTGCCATTCATTTTGGCCGGAAATCGATGAAACCCGGTACATCAGCGACTCCGATGGAAGTTCTGGAATATGGAATCGCACCATACATTCATTGTGGATACAATCCATTCGCATCTTGCCTTACCACAGCAAACACATCGCGGTATGGAAACTCAATCCGTTCTATCCGCCAAGGCGGTGGGTGGGAACCCCTCATCTCTCGACACGGGCCATCTCGTTTCTGAGACAGCGAATTACCGAAAGTCATAATCTACCACACCATCAATACACGCGGATATTAAAATCGCCCTACAGCACTTTGATATCCACTATATAATATTGGTTCTGCGAAGATATTTCAGCAACCGAAATATTCAGGACGATTGCGTACGTCACGCAAGACTTTTTGGCCAGAATCAATATAAAGTCATCTCGCCTCAACCACACAACTTCCGAAAACCATGTTTGCACCTTTATATATCGGGCACAGCAAATGACTATACCGTGTACCTGGTTCTTCTGATCTCTGGATAAATAAACGAAATTCCAGAGGAAGTATAGTGGAATATCGTCTAGGTGTAGGGATGAATAGCACGCAAATCGGACGACTACAACAATCTACCATTCTCTGTTCTACTGTTTGGTTATTGAAAGCAATTACTCTTGTCGTCTAGGATTCTAGTATTTGGTTATTGAAAGCAATTACTCTTGTCGTTTAGGAGTTCAGTATTTGGTGCGATCAAGATTGGACATACTTTTGGGCTGGTCTGATCAGATTGTTTGTTTGGAATATGTCTGTTGGATGGACAGACGGATGAAGCTCTTAAGCGAGTAGTAGAGAGCGATTCTTAGGATAGGAGAGTGAATACCTTTTTAGGTATATATTTCATTTGTTTACTAGTTTTAAACCAATCAATACCATTACAACCCCCCAAAAAATGCTATAATCCAAATTCTCTTTTCAATTCTTGATATCTCGCTTGATCATGGTGTAGGATCCAACATGGCCATAATTTCCCCCACCAAAAACCCCTCCCGAATGCAACATTGAGGCGCGGATTCGGATTCGTACTCCATTCCATCAACCAATATCTCGCAGTTCGTAGTGTTGACCAAAGGAACTTGAGAAATCAACAACTATCCATCTTCGAAGTTGGATTCTGCTATTTGGCAAAACATTCAGATATCCAACGGTACGAAGCCAATCAATCACTGTGCAATGTGCATCGATATCCAAACCCACCCCGTCGGCTTTAACTTCCAATACTTATTTGTATGTAATGTAGATCACCAACCGGGAGAGAATGCTTATCAACAACATGTTACACAATCTTTCCTTGCTATACTAGGATGTTTATAATAGTTACCTACTATATCATACTCTACACAAGCCTAGGTCTCAGCTAGCGCTTTCGAATGCTCCTCCCTTCCCATCACACCCCATCCTTACCCATCCCTGCCTTGACCATAATCTTGAGCGCATAGATAAGAAATAGGTATACCGGTATACCGGTATACTACGTAAGATGCAATCAAAAGCAAAGGGATGAAACGCAGACCCCAATGCAAAAGCCAAGGAAGGCTATGTGTCAAAAAACATGTGAAGGTAGGGAGAGATACGGAATTAGTAACCATGCAATGCAAAGCCATGCAATGAAGCATTGAAGGGTAAATAGATTTAAGAAGGGAATTTTTCCGACGTAGCGCCTGCAACTCCATACCATACCGTGTCAAGAATCTCCTCTTCCGAACAGGCTGCAATACACAGTTCACTGACAGTATTCCAACACCACAGCATGAATAGAAACATACATTCTAATCATACTACACCAATCTATTCCAGTCTGCTGTAATACCAGAGGCAAACACACTAATACCCATACTAATACTTCATACTATATTTAAAACCTATATATAGTAATCTCACCTTACATATATACACACACAAACCATACAAACCCACTTCTCAGCACAGCACCTGAATATAAATCATCTCTCACGCTCACCAGTTCGAAGTAAATTAATGTCATAAACCCCATTACCAACCGCATATAACCCACCCACCCACAAATACACATACACATATGCACAGTATAGCACACCATTCAATCCACCAATCATTCCATCCCAGTCTTTCCTTTTACTACAGTAAAACCAACAAACAACCAACAAAAAATGCATTGCATTGCATCAAGATACACAAAAGCAAGGTTGAATTAATATTCAGTTCGATGCTCAGCAGAGAAGAAAGGAAATAAAAGAAAGAAAAGAAAGAAAGACAAAAAGAAGAAACTACTCTAGCAAAAACAAGGGGGTTCTGAAAACCTCACTAACTGGGAGCCTGGAAGGAAAAATATCCACTACACTAGGGAATAAGCGCCGTTTGGTTCAGTTCAATTCAGCTCGCCAGGAAAAGAAAAATTCTTCCCGGAAGAAGCTAAGGAGGAGAGGAAACGAACGCTCACCGGCTGGGGAGAAATATGGATTCCTCAGGAGTTAGGAAAAGATTCCATCTCACCGTACTAACTAACCTAACCAACCTAACTAACTAACCAACAAACCAGAACCCAATAAAAATACCAGAACAAGAACAAATGTGTAAAATCAAAAAGGCAAACCCGGATAATTGTTCTATCGCGTGTAGGTATATGTAACTATATCTAATGATACAATCTACAATCTAACCATCATCTCTCATCTCTGTCGTAAAACCCCAAATTTAATAACTGCCAAAATAATTCATCTTCTTTTTTCTCCCATATCTAAATCCAAATTCCCTTTTTCATTTCTGGTATCTTCCTCATGCCCAATGCATTCATTACAATGCAAACAAAACCTGAACTCCCAGCTAAAACCAAAGACCCGTTTGATACATACGTATCACAGCATCATGTATACATTCAATCATTAAACCCATCCATCCGTAGTAACCCCCAACCATCCCAATCCATCATAAATATATCAGGTAATAATAAGCACATCCTCTTCATTCCTTCTTCCTAACCGTTCTACTCCGAGGGATTCTTTCCCGTCGCGTCCAATGCGCACCCCCAATGCGTACCTCGCATCTCCACCCTTGAATTGTTCACTCACACTGATCAATGTTGTCACTAGATCCGTTTTCGACCTCGGTGCTCTAAAAGGTGGATCGTCCAGAACATGGCTCGAATGTACAAAGCTGATCAGCTCAGCTATGCAGTCGACCCCGTGTGGAAGATGGTATTTGCGGCGCTCCGGAATCGTGAGAAGGAGAGTGAGGAAGTAGATGATGAGAATGACGAGACTGATGCAGAAGGATGGAAGGTTGGGAAGCATAAGAACTTCGCCAGAAGCAACTGTGAGCGGGAAAAACATGCCACCTCCGAGTACAGGAAGGAGAATGAAAAGAGTAGAGGCAAAAGAAAACCAAGCAACGCGGTAGTGTGTATTGCCAAAAGCACTAAATGAACAAACTATCGGGAGTGCTGCCGGGTAGTCCAGAAGGAGGGATCTTTCTGCTGTTGCGCCACCCGGGTGGGAAAGTTCTGCCCATGGTTGAAGTTTTCGGAAAGCCATATCGATTGGTTGGAATAGGAGGTACAATATCATTCCAAGTAGAGCAGGTATGAAGCTATAGGTGAAGTTTGCAGCAGAATACCCCGAGCCGTTGGGATTTGGACGGACTAAGGGTGCGAAACCTTTCGTGATCGATGTTGACGGAAGGAAAGATAAGATGATCAAGGCCAGCAAAAGGAAAAATGCTGTAACACACCACAGTACGACGAATGTATCGCGAAGAAACCAAGGGATGTGTCGATATCGTGTAACTGCGGTGTAAAGCCCAGATCGATTTACTTCCATGTCATATGGAGTACTGACCTTCCTCTCCGCCACTCCGCCTTCAAGCGTGTATCGTCTGATGGGCGATCCCGCCTCTCCTAATGCGTAGAAAACATCTTGAGTTGGGCTAGGGGTACGCCAGTATCCCAAACGGTCGCTTCGACCCGACAGCTTATGCTTGATCTCTTTCTTGCTACCCATGATCTCAGTCCCTGAATAGTCCTTAAGACTATTGCTATGCGGCAACATGGCAATCAGATCGGCTAATGATCGAGGATCCCACATCAACCCAGTCGTCCGGTGGAATAGAAACGCTATGATGAGCACGAGCCCCATACACATCAATATGTAGATTGCCACCAACGTCCATGCAATGCGTTGAACCGCGGTCCACCTCCAGCTCTCATCTACCAGAATTACTGAGAACAAGCAACCAAGAAGTGGTATTGTGAAAACCGAGATCCACAAACAAGTCCTTGCAATGTTGCTCATTACCGGACCATCCCAGCTCGGCCAAAGCATGTGCCTGGGGAACGCCTTTTGAAACAAAGCATTTCCCCTCTCTTCCACATCCTCAATCGACATTAGAATATAAGGCATGATTCTTGTCAAAGCAGCCAGTATACATTGAACATATATGAATATGCACGCTCCGACCAATTGTGGTAAGAAACCAAATGTGAAATATCTACCTCCATAAATTCCCGAGTTCCATGCCGCGAGGCCGTTGTGGTTATCTGAGTAAATCGCGCAAAACATAATCGCTGCAGTCATGAGTAGACATAATGTCGTGATCGCTAACAAAGAAAATGGTCGTAATATCGTTGGGAGGAATTTCAATTCGGAGTATCGTCGGGTATTTGGCGGAGGTGTTGGAATGAATACCTCAAGATCAAGGGAACCATGGTGAGTTATTGGTCGCCTGGCTTGTTCTCGTGTTGGTTGAGTAGATAGAGGTCGGGTAGCATTAAATCCAAATAGCTTGCTCGGTCCCGGTGTAGAACGGTGCTTTCTAATCAGTGCTAGTTCTTCTCTTGTTGGTCGCTGTGGAATGTATTCGTTGTCAGGGGGGATAATTCTGGTGTTCCCTGGGTATTCGTCCGAACTTGTTGCCGAAGTACTCGGTTGTTGAGACCCTGAAACAATTCTCCCTTCCTCATCTCTTGTCAACTGATCTATCGCATATCGAATGAACGGCGTATCGTCATTATTTGGTGTTGGTGCACTTTCGTCTTCGATACGTTCCTCCCTCTGTCTTCTTGAAGCTTCAGCCTCAAGATTTCGTATTTGTTGCTCATCGAATTGAACCATGTTATACTGTTCGTGGGAATTATGTTCGGCTGCATGAGCTTCAATCAATGGTACCTCCGCTGACTCTCTCGAACTCCCGGAAGTTCTTCTATCTAGAGATCGAGATTGAGATCGAGCTCGAGATGGAGGAGTCTTCCAATGTTTCACCGTCGTTGCATCTGTAGATTCGCTTGATGGAAGGGATGGTGTTTTTTCACCGTATTGCACCGTCACAGAAGCAACTCGTGCTGGAAGTCCAGAAGTAATTACTCTTTGTAATTTTGGCTTGCGTTCTATGAAACTCGAAATGTTAATTGATTGTTCAAAAAAATGATATGGATATGCAAAGAACCAAGAAGGAAGAACTTACGGTTCACTTTTCGTATGTCAAGACTTTCAAGACTTCCAAGTTTTAGAAGTTTGTCAGGACTGATCATCTTCTTTCTCCAGTAGTATCAAAACTGTACCAGTTACTCGTAGTAAAGAATATTACTCCACCAATAACTTATGCATTTAATTAAGAAATGCATCTTCAAGGTTCGGGCGTAACAAGTGCAGAATTTACAGTATAATAAGTGGCAGGAATCTGAGGTAGGTCAAAAAGATGGCTGAATGTTGGTTTGTTGGTCCCACCAAAAATTGAGCGTCATCTACGCCGCTTGGGCAATTTTTTTTTTTTTGGTGTTGGTCAATTTTGATGGGTGGCTGGTAAAACGGGCGGTTATCTATTGCCCCCCTGCAAAATCCCGATGAACTTTTAGAAAATTGTCAAATCATTGAAAACACGTTGTCGTTGTCGCTGTCGTTCTATTATTTGTACAGTATGTATTATGTACATTTGTGCAGTACTTTCTTCTTGATTTACTTTGTAGGTATATTGGGTATATTGTAGTACTTTTGCATAAATGTACTTTTATGTATATCACAAGTTCAATGGCAATAGGTAGTTTTATGGATTGGTTTCAAGTAACAGTAACAGTATATTTCCAGCCATTTTTATATTGATCAATTGAATGTTGCAACGTTTTTATAAAGCTACTGCGAGTCTGTAATCCAATGCTACAGTACCAAATGGAAAATGGGGTGCGTTTGGGCTTACAGGGACTACTGATTAGTTGCTTGCCAGTTGGTTGTCGATAGGTACAGTCTTACATTGCCGTCATGTTGCATCACTATAAAACTACAGATAAGACAAGACAGCAATTCTAGGTACTAATTGTAGGAATAAAATACTTCTATTTTAAAAGTTTTCCTTCTTGGATCATCCTGTACATTTAATAAGAGTCAGATGGTCTCATGCTCATTGCCTTCGAAAAAGAGACGAAAAAATTCGTTTGCAAACATTTTATTGACCTTCCTAGAGACCTATATTACTCATTTTCGTCATTAGTGTATGGCGAACAAATACAGAAATTTCAATCATTGTGGAATTTTCTTTTTTCTTTTCTATTTCAGTCTCTTCAGCTCAAGGCATTACCTTTCTCTATCTATTTACACACATCTACAGATTCCACGCCACCCATTTGATGTCACATCCCATCATAAACCTTTGCCATTAGAGTTCCATCTCCTTCTAGACCCTCGCTCTCGCCCGCTCCCTCTCCTATCACCCTCGCCACTTCCCTCTCCGTGAGTCGAAAACCTCTCATCGGAAATAAGATATCTCTATTGCCAGGCGCCAGTAACCTCTACATCTTCATATTTTCTCTTCATTCGTTTCCATCTTTCTCTACCCCTCCATCCACTTTCGGCAAATACCCACGCGACCCCGCCAACTTCCCTCTTCCATTTTGACTTCTCCCCAAACGCCACCAGTGCTGTAACCACACAAGCTTGACTGAACTCTTGGATTATAATTCTCTCGATATCAACATTCTTTCATTCTTCCCCTCGATTGGCTTCTTAATATATTCCACTATTCCAAATCTCGCACGGATTCCTAATCATTGAAGTCGTTTGAAGATGGAAGCTTTACTCCCTCTAGACCGTGCAACAGATATAGAGAGGATGAGAATGGATTATAATAGGCTGTACTCATAGAGTCGTGATTACGGGGGGCGTTGGGAAATAGCCAAGTTAGACGGTGTAGATTGTTAGAAGGATGACAGTAGTTGGGTGATATTCCAATTGATTGTTACATGCTGCTAGTAAAAATGTGAGACCACAATTGAGAATAGAAGTTGAAATCAACGTACTCATCCATTCAGGTACATCGTCACCAAATCCATGATGAAAGGTAATAGTAGCGGAATGGCCTCTTCTCTAGCGCATCGATGAGTACAAGTGCTTTCTGGGCCACTTGACTTAATCAGACAATTCATGCGGATAAGACACAACTGTTGGATACAACTACCAGATGAAGCTTTGGGGATCGCATCTTCTTGCCCCGCATTCCCAAAATCGTGGGAGTGAAAGGATCGACATCTAGTCTGCAATTGGGTTTTCCGATAAGCTTCACGAAAACCAATTTAGATGTAGATCATATATGCAATTCCATGGAATACACAAACGAACAGTGTTCTAAAATATCTTCAATGCTACAAAAAGGTTCAATTCTTTACAAAAAGCTCATAGTATACGTATCCAGTCATGCGAATACAATTTGTATAGCGGAAAAGTAGAAACGCCAACCGAACCCCCCACCACCATCCCTGGTATCGTAAGAAAACCTATTCATTAACCGTCCATGCCAAACATTATTTGATCAATTTCCCATTCCCGGTCGACTTTCTGCACTGATGCTGACATCAGAAAATGGTCCAGCGTGTTGATCGTGGTCGTGCACCACAACTCGCGGGATTTCAACAATGGTACTGCTCCTGCTTCTGCCCATCAATTCCGACTGCTCCGTTGGGCTGGTAGACATCAACCCCACTACATGTGGATCCGACAAGCTTCTCCTTTCTGACGCTCTGTATACATCGAATCGACTGTCTTTCTTATGGTTGTAGCTTAAGCGTCGTCCTGTCATCTTGGGTGAGGCTGGTGTGTTTGCTTCGAGATCAGCCCCGTCTTGTCCTTCTACTAGACCTCTGTACGCGGAAGGGAAAGAAGGAGGAAATGGTCCAACCTCAGAAACAACAGAGGTTCTCTTGATATCAGAATTTCTCTTGCCATGAGCAGTCAGTTGATATCCAGCAGCTTCCAACTCAGTCATATCGTGAAACATTTTGGCATCGACAGGTTCGTATGTGGCACCCTTCTTATTGCGATGGTAGATAAGTGCACCATGTATGAGTGGTACATAGAAAGCAACACTGCAGAAGATGAGTCAGAAAACGAATCTTACTTGATTCATGGGGAGACTTACAGTAGTAGTACATCGAGAACCACGTTGAGAACTCCTGGTGTCTGGTTTGCACTTCCACTTGAGACCGCAGGAATAAATCGCAGAACAAAGTATGCGGTCCACAGTGTGCACTTCAAAACGTTGAAAATCAAGAAGACAATGGGCTTCATATTGCGTCGCAACACCAGTACCATCTCTGCGAGAGTGAGTGCGACGCACATGGCGGCAAAGAACATATAGACCCATCCGACGCTATATATTTCGTTAGTCCCAGAGCAACCTATCAAGTAGAGACGAGATACGCACATAAGAGCAGCTTTCACATTGGTCACGTCGTGGTTTTCCCCGTCATGCTCATATCCGAACAAAACAGCAACAGCCAAGGCAAGAACGACGAAAGTAAAACCAGGAAATATGATTTGCAATATCCAGCAAGGAACCAGAATCGCTCTCCTCCAAGGGGCATATGGATGTTGACCTGCCATCTTGATCTTTGACTTTTGTATGTTGGGTTTCAAATGTATGAAGCTTGAAATGTATGTCAATCGAGAACAAGTCAAGGAAAACACATAGGTATATATTCAAATATCAGACGCGCTAAACTCCTCAGGAAGCACCGCCCTTGTCTGCGCATCAGTTCCACAAGGCACCGCACCTTACAAAACATTCACTCAAAATCCACAGGTACCAAAACAGTGCAAGCTCTGATCAACGAATTCCCAGACAACGCATCAGTACAAATTAGACTCAGCCTCAAGCTTCCGTAGCTCATCATCCCATAGGCCAGCTTAATTCCACAACATCAGCCTTAGTGTCGAAATTGAGCTATCCGCTGGACTAGAATAGCAATTAACGCGAAATGCCCCACAGCCCCAGCATCTTATCAAGAAGCTTAAGTCCAAAAGGCTTGTCCTCACAAAATCCACTCTCACATAGAGACTGCAATATAGAGGTACAGTAGGATTCTCATCCTAGAAAGGAAACCAACATTTGTACTGCTGGTAAAACCTTTCAAATTCAACTCCAGTTCTCTGGAATTGAAATTATCTGACATTGTAGTTTCAGGGCACACCCTGCGAATGCCTTAGAATGACCCAGTATATTTCGAAGGATTTTCGTCAGGCTGATTCTACTGTCTGTGCCCCAATTTTATCCCCACATTTGCTAAGGCTCACCAGTTTTATGGGCCCACCTCTGGATGGATAATTCCTAACTCTTCGTGGTTACTGAGAAAAAGGTTTGTTCTAATCGCTGAGATACACGGGTACAAAATACCTAGCTATTGCATAGGTAGAGGTACTAGAGAGGGGTTAGGATCATTATTTTTAGATCTGAGCAGCCCGTCCGTCGCAACTTAAGTAGATTCGAAGTGTTGAGAGCTAACCTTGACATGTCATGAAGTTGCCAGTAGGTGTGTGCTATACTAGTTACTGCAGGTAGTCAGCGTCAGCATCAGCATCTACTTTCGAATGCATAGAATATATCTTCAACTTGACACAATTCACTTCTAAATGCACAGAATATATCTTCAATTTGACATAAGCTACTTCTAGGTGCACAGAATATATCGTCAACTTGACATAATCCGTACAATATCCAATAAGTGATTGGCCAGTCTGACAATCTAATGAGCCACCTTACTACGATCTCTTTCCAGGCAGGTGCCTTGCAATTTGACGATGAAATCTAGAACTGTAATTCATCATAGGGCTTAAGGCTCTATACATCACATCTACTTCACACGAACGATCGGATTCATTCAGGTTCATTTTATATTTCATTTATTTTCATTCCGCTCTGTCAATCGAACAAATCTTCCATTGGTGCATACTACGAGAGCCCCACCAACCACTTTATTATTGATCTGCCATCCTTATTGCTGAGCCTCAACGTTCCCCACAAATAACATGATCCCCATGGCGTTTCCATATTGATCCTTCAGGATTGCTTAGAAATTGGCTTTCTCCTCTGCTGTGAGTCTGTGAGTCCTGCCTGAGCTTGAAAATACATATGGTTTGGGGGGCACGGTTTTGTTCATGCCTGGCTCTATGGGTATCTGATCGTGTCAATAATATATTTGTAGGGAAATATCCATGTATATAATAAGAATCGGAAGTTTGCAATAAATGCCCTTCCCTCACAATATGTATGTTGGTGGCCTAGTTTACCTTCTGCCCAGCTTCACCGCTCATGAATACTCACCGTCGGGGCTCATCAGGTAAGGTTAATGAAACATTTTGAATCCCGCTTTGAATCTCCACCCGCCGCGAATCCCCTTCTCAATAATTGTAGATCGATAGATGGGAGAGACAATTGTACGTAGACAACATGTGGTCATATCATCATACCTTCATAGTGTGCATTCATATTATTGCTCTTATTGGAGGTTTGGAGTATGCTTTAGCAGCATGCATCGTCACTATCATGCCATTTCTGAATGGCTGTGCTTGACAAGCAATCTGCTTTCCTGGGAAACAAAGACAGTAAATTCCGGAAGACAACATGTGGAGCAAATTTTGTTCTACTGTAGGGCTAGTATTACCAGTACGCATGATATGCGTTCGTCTCAGTACGGGAAATTATCACTACGTACGCCAATGCAGCCGCGTGAAATAAAACCCTTCCGTAACACAATCATTGAAACTTCACAATAAATCTATCTCGTAATTGATTTCATGGAGATGATTATATATACTACCTGGTACTTGAGCATTAAAGTTTTTATATCTGAAGCTGATCATTGTACTGCGGTGACAGTTTTATAGCACCCACTATTGCAGTGCGTATCAGAACTGCAATTTGTAAGGCGTTCATTGACGGAAAAATACCTCACACGCTCACTCATGTACGCGTCTCCGCATCATGCTCAACGTATTTCATCTTCCGGTAATCGTTTGGTGAACCTCTGGACCGTTGGTTCAACCACTTCATCTTTTCACCCTTTTCTCCGAATTCAACACCAGGACATACCAAAAACCTTTCCTTCCCCTATTAGCCATGGCTACATGTCTTCAGATTCAAAAAGTACCATCTACGGAAGTTCTTCATCAATTCTTTCGCCCACTCCTTTGCATTCCCAAACGTGAGGTGCGGAAATGTAGCCCAATGAAAACGGCCTTCGGGATTTAAGACAACGCCTCCGTCACCATCGGAGAAGAAACTACGGGGTGTTGAAGGCTGAACATCCCAAGGGAACAACGACGAGGGCCTGGCAAAGTAGTTGATGTCAATATTTTAGCAAATAGACACAAGTATCTTCATTGTCGCGAAAAATTCGAGATCATAGACATGTATCTGAATGAACATTCTTGAACTCTCTTGCTTTGGTTACAGGCTCACGACTAGCGGCCAGCCGCGCCACCTCCTTGGTAGCTATTCGCAGAACAACGACGTCGGTTCATCAGCCTCGGAAGTCTAGTGGTATAAGAGACCATGTTTATACTCTTGCTCGTCAAACAGCATGGCTATATCCTTCTATATGCAACTGGTACGCGCTGGCTACAAGGTTATTTCACGCGTCGAACCCATGATTTCTTCCTCCCACGCGATGGTGACAACAACTGTCTTCACATTGAAGGCTAACCTACTTTATAATCAATCATTTTGGTAAAGTAAGAGATAGGATTTAAGTATGCCAACAGGGACGGTATTAAATAATAAATCCAGCATGATGTAGCACTGGAGGTATCCGAAGCCTAATTTGGTACGAGAATATCAAACTCGGAATCGTATGGACTGAATACTATCGTTCGATGTTCGTATCTATCAATTAGTCCGACTGATAGTTATATTTAATTCTAAACAAAATTTCTTAAAACTTCTTGGTAAGGATCTTGTTGGAATAATTGGAGGTCAATTGGAAATTTGTCCTTATTTCCATGATGTAATGGGTAATTTGGTCTGGCCCTTGTCTGTATATAATGTCAACAAAGTAGACAATATGGAGCGGCAATCTCTTTTGATTTCTACAAAAAGTGAATAATCCCGATCTATGTACCGGGTCGACAGCATAGTCTCATCGCGCGTTTTGCAATATTGAATAACATTTGTCTCTCACAAAAATATTTCAGCTTTCTTTTAATGTCTACTTGTATAAATAGCGAGATGTATTTACCGCGTTTCTTTTTCTTACGCGTTAAATTTCAGTTCAAGTCAACTTATATGTGGTTCGTATAAATCGTGGTATCGTGTATT
>JWJB01010341.1:0-14615 GCA_000812895.1 Rutstroemia sydowiana
CAATGCTAAGACTAGTAGTGTTTTTAATAAGTAGTAGTAAATACGTATTATTGACATTTTGCTTGACACGCATAATTTTTACATTATTGACATTTCATAATTTGCAATAGTAATGGTTATAATTGGTAGATAGATACAAGCAGCTAAAAAATACGTGGGTGGGACAAATAAGGGTGACTAGATGTGATTTGAGTCAGCGATCGGTTTTATATATTATTTATATATATATATATATATATATATATAAACTTTTAATACATATAAATATATTTATTTATATATATTCATCTCAACTATTTGGGGAAGAAGAGAGAGAGAATTCCCTTTTTGGTCAATTTGTTTGGAAATTCATTACCATCACAAATCACTTAACTTGAGATTTGTTCTTCCTTCCTTTTCTTTCCTTCCTTCCTTCCTTCCTTCCTTTTCTTTATTGCTTTCCTAGGCGATAAATCTATTTACTCTTGATTAGAAACAAAATATAATTTTAAAAAAAAATACAAAAAAGTACTCATTCCGGGCATAGCTCATTCGTTCTCTCTCTTTATTTTTTTTAACGCAATTGTGATAACCAAATACAACCAGACAAGGAAAGAGAAAAGAATCGGGAAAAGAGAAGGAGAAGGTTTTATAGATTGAGTTATTGTGGACTTCACAGTTATAATTTTATGATGGAAATTTCCCAAAGTTTGACATCTCGAAGGTCTGCAGCTTCCAATCTTCCAGCGTTCCAGCTACCCCCACCTACGCATCTTGGAATGCACGATAAATATCAACAAACAACATATGCATCAAGCACATCACAATCAACTCCAGCAATAGCCAGTAATGTTCTCACTCCACCAACCGGAGTAACGAACGATGGTCTGAGTCCATTGGCATCAAGTATCAATAGTGGTAGCTCGGGAAGTTCAGCCGGTGGTGTTCCTCCGTACCAACCACAGGGATATTGGCCGACTCCTGGCACGGCGAACAATTTCACTTTCTCCTCGGCGCCTTCAATGCCAGCATCGTTTTCTCAACATAATTTTATGAATCGTCCGGTGTACTCATCCTCCATGAATTATCCAAATCGAAACCCAACTTCCCCTACCTCAGGGGAAGGATTACCACCACCTCCATATGATAGTCTTCCTCCATTTACCACTTCGATGCCCATGTCTGGACCTGGCGGACAACAAAACTTGCCTACCCTGGCGCCCCATGGTCAACAGCATCATATGAATAACAACGGAATCATGAATATGCAACAACCCACTTCCCAATCTACTCAGCAAGGGTCCGTTCACACATCTGATAATTTTGGAGGGCGCGCACCTTCAACACCTAGCTATTACCCATCCTCTTCAACTCCTCAGCAGTCGAATTTTCCTGCATATGTCCAGCATTCTCCTACGCAACAAACACCAAATACTTCTTCAGCTCCAGCAAATCGCATCTCCCCAATTTCTGGGCAACATCAATCAATGAGTGCACCTCAGGGATATCAACCACGAACGTTCTCGTATAATAATCTACCCACATTAGCAGCGCCAATTATGTCTAACGTTCATCAACCAGGTAGCCAGATGGCTTTGTTAGGTGGCATGGGAATGCCATACGGACAACATCCTATTGGAAACCACATGTATGGACAGCATCCAAGCCAACAATCACCGCAACTCGATCGACCTTTCAAATGCGACCAGTGTCCGCAATCGTTCAATCGGAACCATGATCTGAAACGACACAAGCGCATCCATTTGGCCGTAAAACCATTCCCGTGTGGCCATTGTGACAAGAGCTTCTCGAGAAAGGATGCATTAAAGGTTCGTTCTTCCAAGGGTCGTTTGAGCTCGCTTGTTCCAATGCTGACTATGCAATAGAGGCATATGCTTGTGAAGGGCTGTGGCAAAGGGCCAACTGATTCTCATCAAAATGGTGATTCTCATTCCCCTGTTGACAAATCCGAAGTCCTGAGCGATTCGACAGATGATACTAGCCCGGAGATGTTGAAGAAGGAATAGCGGTGGTAGTCAAATGAGGAGATTGATAGTGGTAATCAATCAGCTCTCAATCGGATATCTTTCCGTGACCTCCTTACATACATCAATATACACGAAAACGATGAGTGGATAAAGGGTGGTATATTAGCGGTTAAAGGACATGGCGTCGGAATCGAATATACATAGGCTCTTGGCGGAACTAGGAGTGCTTCAAAAAGCCAGGCGTTGTAGGCATAGGTTTCGTAGGTTGGGCGGATGGCGGATCACAAAAACATCATGTGGGATATATATTGTGACACTGAAATTCTGGAGTTGGGTCAACGGTGCCAGGTGTTTGCTATGGTAGGATTGGAAGGCCGGGCTTAACTGTGGTATTTTTGGCATTGTGGTGTGTGGCCCTATCTGATAAGAGGATCCCGCCCGTTCTTCGTTGGGGAAGACGGAAATATCACTTGGCTATGTTTGGCTGAAGGATTTTGGGATTTCGGGTATGAGCGTGGGGTTTGGGCGGTTTTATGATGATTTGGTATACCTCATGTGCAACCAGCCTGCGTCTTTCCAAACGTTTTCAGGAGTTTGCTCATGCTTATGATTAGTGCATATATTCTCGCTTTTCCTTAGTTATGATATCCAAAAAGATCATTTGCCGGTGTATTTTGTGTTTGGCAGATCAACTCATAAATTATGTATAAATGTTTGATTATATTCAAGGTAATGAAAACAAAAGGCTGTGGTTGGTGGTTTAAATGAAAAAATTTGGGCTATAATGTAGGCTATAGAAAAATTGAGGAAATGGTTGAAAATTTATACCAGTACCAATAATAATGTCACTTTACAGACTAAAAGAGTACAAATACCTACCTACCTACCCACCTAGGTATTTATAATTAATTACACTTGGAATTAGTATGTTCCACTTTCTCTATATGTAGAGAGAGAACAAATTATAGATATTCAAATAGAAATCATTCCATGACGTGGTTATTTGCAGACCTTTTATGATTATTTAGATATATATATTCCTCAATAGAATTTAATAAAATTGAATTTATAAAGCAAGCCAAGGTACGAGTTAGCTATGAATTAATGTCTTATCCCATCATCATCGCAATAATTCCAAGCTCTCGACGCTAACAGTGTAAGGTTAACTACCTCTGTGGGTAGGTGTAGGGTAGGGTAGGGTAAGTAACTAAGCCCTATGAATTCCATAATTTTAGTTTTAACTTTGACCCGATTTAATCCTACCGGCATTGGGATGATAAAATGGATCCTCAGAAGAGGGGGTAAAAGGAAGGATCCTCAATGCCGCACGGCTAACCCATCTGTACCAGTAACGCGGTCAAGGTTATATCCTTCGAAGTCTGCTGGGTCAAAGTTGACGCAATTCTCGGTACCTGGCATATCGGGGGCGGGGGTGCAGAAAGCAAAATTGCCGTGATAACCGTTTGGTGGCGTTTCTGGGTCGAAATGGGCCAAAGACGAATCAGGAAATGATGTGAGATGAGTGCGTGAGTGATGATATAACTATGGATTCGTGCGCTGAATTTTGGTGGATAATATATGCTGTTTCTTCTGCGTTTCTCATCCTCCAGGGGTTCATGGATGATCGCCAATCTATATTTCTATCTTCGATTTTAGACAGGCAAGGTAATTCACAGCGGGATGAATAGTGTACATCAATCGGAAATCTTTTCGACAACCCAAACCGATAAGAGATTGTAGATCATATACCGGTTTAGATCGGAAGATGAAGTGAGATGGGGATCTCTGAGCCCAGATGTGCTGTATAACCAACCAACTTCGGACAGACTCGAGTTCTATACACCAGGATGAAAATCCATCGACATCATTTGTACCATCACCAGACTTTGCAGGTGAATTATACAAGATGTCAGGGGTTTGCTTTGCCAGTCAGTCATCAAGAGGCAACTACGATGCAAGTGCTTTTAAGTGATGGCATGGTATAAAGCAGAAAATTTGAATCACTATTGATATATCTGCATAGCTCTTTTCTGCGTTGTCATCGGTACTAGATTGATAATCAGAGCTATTAGCTATGTTGTTATCATGATTGCGTGTAATTTGAACAATGAGCTCTTCGGAAGCCCCTTTTTATATGATTTGATTTATTGTGATTCGTTGGGATATTAAGACATTATCGAGCGGCCTTACTGTACCAAGGACCTGCGTAATAACATGGGGGATCGTGTGCTCGACAACTCTCCTCGACACATCTTGAAACTTACCAGACTACCAAAAGATTCTTCGGCCGCCCAGCTGCAAGTGTGAAGTAAAAAGTATTTGTGTCAAGGCAAACCACGAAACATTGCAGGATTTCTTCACACTAGCTTATATCATGAGGAGCCATGTCTCAGTCTCATTCCTCGAGTCGAAAATAGGCAAATTTGCATTAGACGTGGCGTTTCCATCCCTGTATTTGAAAAGACAGAAATCGTTGTTTTCGCTATCATTCGGAGCTTTCGCCATCAAATAATCATCCAAGTTTTATTTCTCATCTACTCTTTAGCGACAAGTATGCTGAGCACTTGGGAATTCATAACGGAAAGCTTGCTTAAAACGAAAATAAAGCCACGCAAACTATTAATATCAGCTATATGGCTTAGCACCTTCCTTATATTCGCCCGTATAGCTTTCTCCCACGCTTACAATCACGGACCTCCAGTCGTTGACGAATTTTCAACGAACTCCTCAGCACCAAATCAAGTGCTTTCAAGCCATGGGGAACATCCAAGTGGCTCAAGGCCAAAACCACAACCTCCAACAGCCAACATCACCACAAGCAATAAAGTAGCCGTCATAATTGAGACCCGCCGATCTGGCAATATCGTTCCCCTCATCCTGCATTTCAGTGCCGTCCTCGGCCCCACCTGGCCTGTCATCGTATACACCGCCGCTGAAAACTTTGGTTCCTTCAGCACTTCTGCCGCACTCTTACGACACCAACGTAGTGGCCGGGTCATCATCCGTTCCCTCGCCGATGGTGTATATTTCTGGAATTGGGATTCGGTATCTAAATTTTTAACTATGCCATGGATCTGGCAAGATCTAGCGCCGGCAGAACATATACTGTTGTTTCAGAGCGATAGTATGTTGTGTGCAAATGCAGTGAGAAGTGTAGATGAGTTTTTTGAGTACGACTTGATTGGGGCCCCGATTGATCCACGCTGGGGTCAAGGATACAACGGAGGTCTAAGCATGAGGAGTAGAAGCACGATTTTAAGAGTGTTAGATGAGTGGAATTGGGAGTCGGACTCTGCAAGAACCGCGGAAGATCAGTGGTTTTATGCTAAGTATGTTAGTTTTCAATTATGTACGTGGGTCATCATGAGACTGACGGATCTATAGATTCAAGGAGTTACAGGAGAGGGAGATTGAGGAAGGAATTGAAGACGGTATAAATTTGCCAAGCATGGAAATTGCCAGGACTTTTGCAGTGGAGACGATTGATCATCCCCATCCACTGGGTATGTACTTTGCTTTTTGGGCTTCATGAAATATTGTATATGACTGATTATGTACGCCAGGCCTCCATCAACCCACACGATTCATTCTTCAGCACATGGTTAGCTTAGACGAGTGGTGTCCCGAATACAGACTCGCGACGACGGATCGCATATCATAGGATACGGTAAAGGGTAGATATTATGGAAACGAAAATATTACGTCGTCTATCACTTCTCGACAACGTTGAAACCCAACCTTTCCAAGCTTCACAAGCATACCTCGCCATCATCTTGTCATCTTATCTATAGTTAAACCTTATCACAATTTCAGCAATCTAACTTTACATACACGGCCGGCATCAAGATTTGGTCCAAGTATGTGGCAAAAAGATTATGTACTTTTCCAATTTTCTATTTCTCAGTGCAGCCCAACTAAAGATACACACCACCACACCACTTTAGATTTATGAAAAGTGATCTATTACATGACTCTAAAATATTGAAAACAGTTCATGTGCAATTTAGAAAGGGATATCATACCGGGGATCTTTTGCCTTCCATCCCTTACATATATTCACATATTATCATTTTTCAACTCAAATTGTCTCATGTGTGGTATGCAGAACCTGCACTATTAGTTTTGTCACTTTCGCTGCTAAACCAAAGTCATCTTCTCTCAACTGCAAGGATTTGCTCATTTACCTCGTATTTTATGGTCAGTGACATAAGGATGCTACCCAGAAACCACAGCTTGTTTCTTGCCTTATTGGCAGGGCTCTTGATGCTTTACTATGCAGGGTTACCAAAAGGCTGGTCACTGCGCTCCGACGATGGGATACTCCCATCTTTGTATAGTCAGACGGGGATAAACCCAGAAGGAAGCTATGTAAACGGGGTCTTCGGCGTGATAGCGGAAGGGAAGGCAAAGGAGAGCAAACTACATGGACCGGCAGAATCAATCCCCGCTATTGAAGAACACAGGCATAAGGATGAAGACAGTCATGTCGGTGAGGATGATACGGTGCACACAATTGGAGCTGAGTCCAAGAACAAGGAGAACGACCATGGCAAAGGAAAAGGCACAGAAAATAATACTGAGAAACAAACGTCGAGTAATAACGAGATTGAAGACAAGGAAAAAGGCAAAAAGCCCAAGCATAAGGAAGACGACAAGAAGGAGCATAAAGACGGAAAAGAAGCCGACGACAATGGCAAGAAAGGCCCTACATCCTACAAAAACGGTGAAACTCTTCGAACAATGTGCTCTTCCACCTCGTGGACAGAAGGTCTTGTAAGAGCATCAGTCCATCTTATACATCCCCTTACTTTCTTACTTTCTCAATCATTCTCAATCAAGCAATTTTGTGTTTAATTCCTTCCAAGTCATACCTTTATAGAAAATTACTGACTGGCCGATGTTCAAGTGGCTGCAATGTCACAGCTGGAGCGGACCAAACGAAACTTCCATTGCCGGTGGTCTCAATAATGCACGCAACCGTATCCAGACTTGTATTCGGCTAGCAATCGACGCCGGCGCAGGTCTGATTCTGCCAACCGTAGCAACACAGCGATATCACCAGAACCCATTGGGCTTCAGCGACCAAGCCGTCTGTTCCGATGTTTATTGGGATATCGAGTTCTTAAAGCAGGAAATGAAACACAATTGTCCCGGGTTTAATCTCAGGCGATGTGGTGATATTGATGGTATCGAGAAAGTGATACAGGGTCCACATAGAAATTATGTTGATGAGAACCACCATAAAGGAACTTTCAAAACTTTAATGCGATCGGCGCTTGAGAAGGAAAAGCTAAGTGCATCAAGCGAACATCCTGTGGCATTTGGTTATGGTGATACTTTCATTGGATATAGTGAGTGTGCTCCCGTCTTTGATTACAATCTCCTCGGTTCCAAATCCTCCTTACCTTGTGTGTTTGGGCTGATGGGCCCCTGCCATCTATGTCCCCAATCCATTCGTCTGAAGCTACTTTTTCATCTATGTGAATTTACAATGGATAACTGCTGATTTGTCGACTTCTAGACTACACGGAATCGGGAGAGCTGTCGTTACAAAAAGACCTTTTCAATGTCTTGAGATTTGATCAAGACCTCCTCAGTATCGGAAGTAATATTCTCAACAGCCCACAACTCCAAGACGGGTTCATAGGAGTGCATTTTCGAGGCGAATCTGATTGGCCCCCAGAGTTCGGCAGTAGAGATAAGCAGATGGAATTCTACCAGAAAGAGATTGAAGAGAGGCACACCTCCAAGAATGGCCCGAAAACCGTATACATAAGCTGTGGTGACCCAGAAGCCATACACGCTTTCAACGAACGACTCGAACCACAAGGCTATACTGTTCACAACAAATGGTCACTGACGGGAGACCAACCAGCACTAAGCGAAAAACTCAAAGATCTTGAGTTTGACATGGCAGCTATTGTCGAGTATCAGGTCATGGTGCAGGCAGATGTATTCTTGGGTCTATGGATGTCGACTTTTTCTCTCTTGGTTGCCTATGCAAGATCTACGAACGAGGTGGTGGATTTGTATAATCACGTGGCGACAGGATCCAAACGCGAAGACGGCCGCCGCGTGTGGGACATTACACCCGCGTTGAAGGGAGACGAGAGGACGAAATTGCTGGTAGTGAATGCGGGCCGTGGTGGCTTAGATGTTATGGACGAATTCCCATGAGTTTTGCAACTAGCTTTTGATTTGCGACTGAACATGCATGCTTCCTAGATAGCTACAATTTGCAACTAGACGGACTTAAATACACTTCGACCCTGACACTTACTTCACTTCCGACCATAGTATGCGTCTCCTACTATGGCAACTGTGAAAGAATTGCAAACAATGACTAATTGAGGAATTTCGACACATCTTGATGAATGAAGTTTCGATAAATCAGAATGCAACTAAAATATCGAGAAAATTAGTGCTGGTGGTGTTTGGCAGATGGGTTTAAAACAAAGTACGGCGCCTCGTGTATGAATGCACGTGCCAGCAAGTCTACGAATGCCCGAGGTTTATATAGCTTATAAAACCCCTTTCAGACATTGAATTGTTTGCCGGATAGTCAGTCCAGTACATGGATCTAAGGTAGAAAAACACAAGGCAATTTTGGGTGCTGTTATTGAGACTTGGGTTTGAAGTTATTACATTAGGTATCTAAATAACGATGTATCCTACTGCAGTGATACACTTCCACCTTTCTGCTTCTGACATCAATATCATGCAAAATGAGCCAACTCTTCTATGACATACCTCACTCAACTAATGGCTGCCAAAGTACTCAGTTCAATATGCCCTTTTAACACTAGTGCAACGAAGAGATTACTTGAATAAAACAACGATTTAGAGAGCATTTCTAGTTAATTCGTTCGGCAAAGTACGAAATACTGTGAATTGTGGCTCGACTTCCACAACCGTATAATGATTGTATATCTGGCAATCAAACATACCTATCCTAGCTCGATAACGGTGAAAAGTACTCTCAATGAAAGGGATCTTTGAGCTGCCAAGCGCCGGGAATAGATCTTTGAGCTCGATAGCCTGATAAAGTTTGTGCAAGGGGGGATCATTCTTCAAGGTTATTTGGATTTCTTGAGCTTGGAGAACTTTTGGTTGATTTCTTCCTCGGTGAACTTGCGCGTCTTTGTTCTCAGCATGGCTGCCAATTCGTCGTTACTTTTCCCGATGTTTTCCCCCGTTGGCACCAAGCATCGGGCAATATATGCGTAGTCCTTTTGCATGAGTTTCAACCACATCATGATGTAGTCGATGTTTTGAAACACCAGGGCTTTACCAGAGTCATACTTACTCTTTCCCTTCAGGTAACTAAGTGGCTGGTCGCGCCAATGTCGACGTGGGTTCAGGTGATGCGCTGTATGCCATCCATCGTTGAAACAGTTTCGGTTGCTCTGGTAGTACGGAGGTCCTTGGTTAGCGAAGCTCCAGATTTTTACCGGCGGGTTTAAAAGGATTACCTACTGCTACATCAATCAAAACAATGCTTGATCTGTAATCCGAGTCAGGATCAACATCGTCTACCAAAGCATGCTGGCCCCAATTTCCAACCATCAAACCAATCCGCATTTGAACAAACGGTATCAGAAACACAAATAATGTAGGATGGAATCTCCAAGTAGCCATCAGATACATACCCAAATATGTGCTGAATTCCCAGAACAGTACTTCCACCGCCAATCGAGTCCATCCTTTCCGAACGAAATATAGGCTGAGCTCTATCCAGACGAAGAACATGAATCGACCCAAGTACTTCAGGAAATCGAATATGTCGTCCCGCTGATATCTGAGGGTGGAGGACAAATCTTCTGGGCCATTCCCTTCCACATGATGGCATTTGATGTGGTGGTAGTAGTAAGAATGCCAAGTATGACCCATGAGAGGCTCGAGAACGTATGGAAACGTTTTATCTAGCCAAGCATAATTCTTTACGAGAACTCCATTGTTGTGGATATGATTATGAAGCATAAGGGTGAAAGGGCCACAATACAGCCCCTGCATGATCCAATGGCAGACGCCATGGAGCCATGAGAATCGATGATATAGGATTATGGCACTTGGAACCGAGGTGATAAGGTAGATGATGATATGGGTGAGAAAGACAACATCCGTTGGCCGACGAACCACGCCCTTTGCCCATTGTATATAAGGTTGCAGAAGGTATCTATATATCGGCTTGGGGAGGCGCTCGAGATCTTGCTGATCCCAGCTAGTGAACACGGTAGGTTGGAAATTGTCGTTGTTTTCGTCGTTGAGCGCTTCTAGAATAGAGATTTCATTTTCGATATCTATTTGGGTTTCGCCAATGATGGAGGAGGATGAATTCGATTTTGTTGTCTGTCGTATATCTTGTATCAAAAGTTCGAGGACTCTTCGATCCGACTCTGTTAAAGCAGGGTGTATTGGCTGTATTTGTATATCCATCGCATTGATTAATTTGATGAAGTATTGGTAGTTGCTGAGAATGGATTGGAGGTCTTGAGCATGATAATATATGAACGAGTTATTCAATTTGCCTTTATTAGATTCAATGCACTGTTGTTGTTTTCAGTTCATTTTGATATGATCATCATTTGTATCATATTGTATTGGAGAAGTGGTGTACAGTACGGTTGCTTCTAAAGTTGTCCTTTGTTAAAGATCTCCTTAAGCTTACTGTATTATCCACTTTTCTTTTTCAAAATTGATCCACTTATAGCGGCCGCTTGCTTATGCGTGGGCGTGTTCGCGTTTGAGAATAAAAGGGTTGGTTTAGAGAAGAATTTGTATCAAGTCAGGTCAGGTCAGGTCAGGTCAATTCAGTTTATAAAAGTATGTATATACCTGGTATACCTAGTACTGTAAATTATATACCTGATATAGTAATAGTTAAGAGCATAATTAATTATTTAATTGAATATTAATATTGATATATTATTTATGGTGGAGAATTATACTAGGTAATAATTAATACAGTGTGAAAACAGAGTCAGTCGATCAATTTTGATGGTGGTGAGGTATTGGTAGGGTAAGTATGTAGGGTAAGGGACCGTAAGGGTAAGGTAGCTGCTAGCTGGCTGGATAGGTAGGTAGAAAGAGTGGACAATTGGTCCCTCCCTCCCTCTCTCTCTCTCTCTCTCTCTCTCTTCCTCCCTTCCTTTGCAACTATAATTAATTAGTTCTATAGTAAACTTTTTAAACGCCTACTTTCATATGGTAATAAAGTAAAAGCGCATACTTTATATATAGGATTTACAATTTTACATACTCTATAAATTACCTAGTAATTAAAATCCGTCAATTTTGCCTACGGTACTTAAACTTTCTAAGATAAGTACCCACTCCCTGAATAAATCCTTAAGTAAATTATTCAACCTAATTCATCATCACTGATCACGACATCTCACGATACTTTCAAGCATCCATATAAATATATACTCTTAGCTCTCCTAAGCCTCTAAATTGATAAATTTACCTAATGCTTTTCTTCCTTTCCCGTTTTATGTTAGTTTCCCGTCGTAAAAAGGATTATATTACCTACGAAGAATCCACTTTCAGCCACGTCAAGTATACATCTTAAATTCCTCCCATATTTTGATCATTGAATATAGACTTAAAGTTGCCTAGGAACTTGAAATCTCTTGAGAACTTCTAAATCAAGTGATGGATGATGGATAACTAATTTTGTTTGGTTATTGCGTCTTATTGTCATCGGATTTCTCATATTTTAGCCCTTTTTTTTTAGAAAAAAAGATAAGTATCTAGAGTAGTAGATATATATATATATATTAAAACTACTATTCATTTGACTTGCTTCATTGCCAACTTGCTTGCTTTTCTGTGTAAGAATATTTAACACGGTTTTATTGCTGCATCATGATGAGTTATTCGGCCAAATCATCCTCTGCCCTTCCAAACCCTCGTGATCTGGTTCATGTAAGTACCACCAATAATCCTGGAAAGGCTTCCAGATCAGAATCAATATCGAATGAATCGAGAGAAGGTATGATATTGAAGGATTATCCGCCGCAGGTGGCATTGCTGACATGGTGGAAAATATAGGTGATGAACCAGCATATCAAACCAACGATGAACGCCGCCAAATTGGTCCTATATCTGCCATTTTCCTTATTTTCAACCGTATGATCGGGACTGGCATCTTCTCAACCCCAAGTACTATTGTTTCACTGTCCGGCTCTGTAGGCCTCTCCCTTTTCATCTGGGTTGCGGGGATGCTCATTGCTTCCGCTGGGCTCGCGACCTATATGGAATTTGGTACCGGACTTCCACGAAATGGTGGGGAAAAGAACTATCTGGAATACGTTTTCCGAAAACCAAAGTTCCTTGTGACAAGCATGTATGCCATGTACGTTGTGCTGCTTGGATGGGCTGGCTCCAATTCCGTGGTTTTTGGCGAATACATATTGAGTGCTGCTGAAGTGGAGGTCAACCGCTGGAATCAGCGTGGTGTGGGATTAGCATGTATTACAGCAGCCTTTTTGATCCACGCTTTCTCCGTAAAATGGGGGTTGAGGCTGCAGAATTTACTTGGTATCATCAAGCTTCTGATTCTTCTCTTGATCATTGTCTCGGGATTTGTGGCTCTTGGAGGGCATATTAGGATTGACAAGCCACACAACTTCACCAATGCGTTCGAGGGAACGACGGGGAGTGCGTAAGTTCAAAACAACGACACTGGAGAAATTTCAATATCTGACCTTTCTTTGTAGATACGGTGTTGTCACGGCTTTATATAATGTTATATGGAGTTATATTGGGTATAGCAATGCTAACTACGCCCTCTCCGAGACGAAGAACCCAGTCAAAACTCTAAAAATGGCTGCCCCTACTGCACTCGCCATTGTTGGGGCGCTTTACATGCTTGCAAACGTTCGTAAATGAGCATTGATATTTTTTGGGAAATTAGGCTGATCCATTTATAGATCGCATATTTTGCTGCTGTTCCAAAAGAAGAAATTATGACGTCCGGACGCATTGTCGCAGGTTCGTTCTTTAGAAATATGTTTGGGGGTCGTGCCGAGCGTGTGCTATCAGTTTTTGTTGCCCTATCGGCATTTGGAAATGTACTCAGTGTTATTTTCTCGCAGGGTAGAAGTAAGTCATCCTCTATTCCTGCTGCGCAACCAATCTTCATACCAGTGCTTACCAATATAGTCGTCCAAGAGATTGGCCGAGAAGGTATTCTTCCATTCTCTCGCCTTTGGGCAAGTAACAAACCTTTTGATACACCATTTATGGGGCTCTTCGAACATTGGTTAGTATCTGTTGTCATCATGTTAGCGCCCCCGCCTGGGGATGCTTATAACTTCATCGTCAAGTATGTGCCCACACTCTTCAGCTGTCTAGCTAGCATGTCTAACGCGACCCAGTGTTATCTCATACCCACTTGCGCTAGTGAATGTTTGTGTATCCGTCGCTTTGCTTATTCTCTACATTCATCCATTTTCAACCGATCGCCGTCCACAAGAATGGGCTCCACCGTTTCGTGCTACTTTTCCCGTAGTGCTATTCTTTCTCCTGTCGAACGTCTACCTAGTTATCGCTCCATTTGTTCCACCTTCCGATGGTCAGAACGTATATGAGCATTTGCCATATTATCTACACTGCGTTGTTGGGATAGCCTTATTCGGTGCCGGGGCCATTTATTGTACGTGGGCATCGGCTTTTTCATTCTACACTCCCTGTTTTCACGTTCCTTACCCCGTGTTTTATGTTATGTATCCACCTATTTTTTTTTTTTAGGATATTTTGGCTTTTATGTTTTCCTGGGATATTCCTTTATAGAAAATTACTAACTCGCCGATGGTCTAGGGGTTGTATGGGTACATATTCTTCCAAGGGCTTTGAATTATAAGTTAGTTCAGGAAGCTGTGATAACTGAAGATGGTTGGAGTGGAAGCGTTTCTTAGCTCTCCTAAGCCTCTAAATTGATAAATTTACCTAATGCTTTTCTTCCTTTCCCGTTTTATGTTAGTTTCCCGTCGTAAAAAGGATTATATTACCTACGAAGAATCCACTTTCAGCCACGTCAAGTATACATCTTAAATTCCTCCCATATTTTGATCATTGAATATAGACTTAAAGTTGCCTAGGAACTTGAAATCTCTTGAGAACTTCTAAATCAAGTGATGGATGATGGATAACTAATTTTGTTTGGTTATTGCGTCTTATTGTCATCGGATTTCTCATATTTTAGCCCTTTTTTTTTAGAAAAAAAGATAAGTATCTAGAGTAGTAGATATATATATATATATTAAAACTACTATTCATTTGACTTGCTTCATTGCCAACTTGCTTGCTTTTCTGTGTAAGAATATTTAACACGGTTTTATTGCTGCATCATGATGAGTTATTCGGCCAAATCATCCTCTGCCCTTCCAAACCCTCGTGATCTGGTTCATGTAAGTACCACCAATAATCCTGGAAAGGCTTCCAGATCAGAATCAATATCGAATGAATCGAGAGAAGGTATGATATTGAAGGATTATCCGCCGCAGGTGGCATTGCTGACATGGTGGAAAATATAGGTGATGAACCAGCATATCAAACCAACGATGAACGCCGCCAAATTGGTCCTATATCTGCCATTTTCCTTATTTTCAACCGTATGATCGGGACTGGCATCTTCTCAACCCC